>PVKM010002934.1:0-60936 GCA_004027735.1 Carollia perspicillata
TATGCTGGAGAATGTTTCGTGTAAACATGAGGATAATTTGTATTCTGGCATTGCTGGGTAAAGTATTTTATAAATGTCAATTATATCCAGTTAATTGATGGTGCTGTTTAGGTCAACTGTATCCTTTATGATATTATGCATGCTGAATCTGTCAATTACTAATCCAATAGAAGGGTGTTGAAGTTTCCAGCTGTGACAGTGGATTTGTCTATTTCTCCACTTAGTTCTATCAGTTTTGCCTCATGCATTTTGCTGTTCTATCATAAGGACTTATATATCAAGAATTGCTGTTTTCATGGATAATTCACTCCTTTATCATTATGCAATGTCCCTCTTTATACCAATAATTTATCCTGCCTTGAAATCTTTTTTTGTCTGTGATTAATATAGACACTCTAGCTTTCTTAATTACTGATAGCATAATTTATGCTTCTGTTTCTTTACTCTTAATATATATATTTGTATTTAATATGGGTTTCTGGTTGACAATATATAATTGGGTGTTTTTTGTATTGTTTTGTTTTTTTACCCATTTTCAGAGTCTTTGTCTTTCATTTAGTATATTTAGACTGTACGTATTTAAAGTAATAATAATATACTTGGATCAATATCTACATTTGTAATTGTCTTCTATTCATTTTATTTATATAGTTACGTATATATGTATGTGTGTATGTATATATGTATGTATTTATTCCTTCTCTTTTTCTGCCTTCTATGTTTCTAATTGAACATTTTATATTCTGTTTTCCGTTAGCATATCGGTTATAAATTTTAAATTTTAAAATCTTCAGTGCTTGTCCTAGAAATTGCAATATACATTTAAAAGTAATTCAGATCCCCTGGCTGGTGTGGTTCAGTGGGTAGAGTGTCAGCCTGTGAACAAAAGTTTCATCTGTTTGATTCCCAGTCAGGTCACATGCCTAGGTTGCAGGCCAGGTCCCCATTTGGGGGCACATAAGAGACAACCACACATTGATGTTTCTCTCCATTTTTCTCCCTCCCTTCCCCTCTCTCAAAAAATAAATAAATAAACAAACAAACAAAGAAATAATAAAATATTTTAAATATATAATTCAAATCTTCTTTCAAATAACACTATACTAATTTGAAGGTCGTGTCAGTGTCTTAAGATAAAGTATTTTTTTTATTCCGCCCTCCAATCCCTTCTGACGTCGCTGCTATTCATTTCACTTGCATATTAACTACACTTACTAAATGTAATACTACTATTAATATTTTGAAGAAACTCTTAAATGTTATGCGAGTTAAGAAAAATAAAAGATTTTATGTTCATTCATTCTTTGTCTAACCCTCTTTCTTACTTTATGTACTTCTAAGTTTCTGACCTGTTTCATTTTTCTTCTCACCAAAGATCTTTAACATTTCTTATAAGTAACCTTGCTAGTAACAAATTATCTTAATTTTTTATTTGTTTGAGATACTCTTTAATTCTCTTTCAGTTTCAAAATACAATTTCTCTGGATACAGAATTCTAAGTCAGTGTCTTTATTTCCCCTTTTTACATTTTAAATATTCTATGTCGCTGTCTTCCTGCTTGCATGGCTTCTAAGAAAAAATCTGCTGTCTCTTTTACCTTTTTTGTAGGTAGGTTTCCCTACTCCCCCTGGCTACTTTTACGATTTTCACTTTATCATTGATTTTGTGAAGTTAGACTATGATATGCCTACATTGAGATTTCTTTTTTTGAGATTTATCCTGCTTGGATTTTTTTGACTTCCTCTATCTCTGGTTTTGTATCTGCCATTAATTTTGGATAATTATCAGTTATTATTACTGCAAATATTTCTTCCGTTCCTTGTCTTTTTGGTATTCCCACTATGTATGTTACACCTTTTGTAATTGTTCCCCATATCTTGGATATTCTCTTTCACCTTTTTTTATTCCTTTCTCTGTCTGTATTTTAAGTTTTGGGTGTGTGCAATTTTATATTCAGCTTCAGTGATTGTTTCCTTGTCTGTTTGCGCCTAAGGTGATGAATCCATCAAAGACTTTCTTCATTTTGGTTACAGCATTTTTTGTCGTTTTTTTTTTAGCATCTTCCTTTGATTTTTTCATAGGGTTTTTATCTCTCTGCCTGCAATACCCATTGTTTTTGCACATTGTTCAAATGAGAATGTAGTAGATGAATCATAGTTATTTTAACTTTTTAGCCTAATAATTCTAAAATGTTTGCCATGCCTTAGTCTGGTTTTGATGTTTTCTTTGTCTCTTTAGGTTGTTGTTTGCCTTCTAACATACCTTCTAATTTTTGCTTAAAGCCAGACATGATGTAATAGGTAAACAGAGTAAGGTAGTGAGACATTTATAATTTTCGACTCGGAGTTAGGGTGTCTTTTCTGCCTGTCAAAGCCATTTGGTCATGGGCTCAAATTTCCTTTAGTATCCTTGTTTTTTGTTTTCTCTTTTGTTTGGGGGTTTTCCAGATACTCCTGAAATAAGGTCTGAAGTGTGCCATTTTTTAGCTTTAATCCCCTTGTATTATACAGAAGCCCTATTTATGTGGTTGTAGGTATGTGGGTAGGGAAGTGTTCTATAGCCTTCTGATTAGATCTCAGTTTTTGGTGAGCTTGAGTTGGGTCTTTGTCTTCTCCCAGGTCAAAGGCCAGTAGGTGTTAGAATTGGATACTTGCCATTTCCCAGGTTGGTTAGGCTCTGATAAAATAGTTTCCCTTGAGGACAGACCTTGATAAAGAGAACAGAGAACTCTGAGCCTATATCACAACAGTAACTTTCCCCCTCATAGTGAAAGAATCAGGATTTTTTGTCCATCTTCAGATTAAATATTTGGTAGGGCTCCTGGAGGTAAAATGCATAAAAGTGTGGTGGCCCCTTTAAGTCTGGATCCATCAGACATTTTTACTCTCAAACTACTCTAAACTGAGCCTCCTACTATATGTCAATTACAAGTTAAAAGCTCCTCCTGACGTCAGTTGTAGCTGCTGGTGTCTGCACTGAGCTGCTTTTATTCCTGAGCTGCCTCCCCTCAAGGCAGGCTGTGGTTTCCTGTATCTGTCTTTCCAGTTTTCATGACAAAAGTTTGCCCTGTAACCTCAATTCTGTGATTAGTTTAGAAAGAATGGCTGATTTTTAGTGTATTTTGCTTTTTATTTGTCTCTTGGTTTATTATAAGGAAGAGAATGATGGTTTTCAAGTTCCATACATGTTGGACTGGAGGAAATTAATTATATTTTAAAGATTGGCACTACTATGAACAGCTGTGAATATATTTTCAAAACTAATATTTTTAATAATTTGGTCTTATAAGTCTACAAGATTTCTACTTTAAAGCAATTAATATTAAATTGTTTTATCAACAATTCTACTTTTCTATGGTAGAAAAGTCATCTATTTCTTCTCTAATTTTTTCCTGCTCAAAACGTTACCATAAAGCTTAACTTAAAATGTTGCCAAATAGTCAGTGGAATTTAGTATACTTAATGAAGGCTTGGAAGCTGGAGCCCTAGGAATGAAAAGTAAAAATGGAAAAGGTCTAAGGGAAGGAGAAGAAAGATGCCTGCTTTCCTGAGAAAGCAGGAAGGAAAGTTGTGTGTACCTGACCTTGTTTTGAAAATGATTGTAAAGCCCAATGGGCCTGTTCTGTTTACTCTTGGGAAGTAGTTACTGATGTAGGAGTAGATGGATCCTCGAGCTTGGTACCAGCTGATCTGTAAAGAAGGTGATTCAGTTGTCCCAGAGAAGCCAGTATTCTTATGTGATATACAAATATATTATGTGAGGTTAGGGGTGGGGGTAAAGTTATAAAGTAAATAATACAGTCATGCATACACATGTGTTTACATCTATTTACACATGCATACTCATATATATATACATACAAATATATGTGTATTTTTGAATAAGTTTGTATTTCAACTAATTTATACTAATATTTATTTCATATGACTTTAAAGATAAAAATTAAAAATGGCAAAATACAAGGTTTAAAATGAACTTCAATCACCAAGGCAACTTAAACCACAGTCAATACTATTCTGGTCATTACAGTTCTTAACAGATTTACAGAAGTAATGGGGTGAATGGGAGTTGTCTTGCTTGTGATTGTGTGGTTTGAGGCTAATCTCCCTCTGTTCAGAGTCCCCTTTCTACATCTGCGCCTGACAGATATTTTCTAATGCCTTCACAAGTAAATATAAATATTTACATAACTGTTACCTTTCTTCCTCTTTTTGTGATAACATTTTACAGTATTAAATCAAGTACTTTAACAATCCAAGTTGATATATTTACATTTAAATTATATTAACAGTAGTTGAATCCATGCCAAAGAATGGAGTCATTTCTTGACTTAGAGGGTTGAATGATCCAGAGGGCTGGGTTATGAAGTCAAGCCTTTCCATATTGAAGTGTCCACTCACAGAAGCAAGGCAAACAAATTGATACTATTGGAGAAGTATCCATTTTGTATTTGTTTCCATCTGCCATGAGTTAAATATTAGGATTATCAATCATTCCGGCTTCCTCAGAACTGAGAAGGTTTACAGGACGTGGGGTTTGGAGAGGCAAACCTGAGACGATCCCAGACAAACTGTGCTGAGTTATTCACCTGATTTCAGAGCATGCAAGTTCATAACTAGAGAAAAGATTAAATTATAAAAACAGAATCTTTACACCTAATTATTTTATTTTCATTTTATCACTACAGAAATTATATCGAATTCTCAAGATCTGGAACCCTTAAACAAGTAGAATTGGAATCTTTGTCCTAAAATGGTAGCTAACAGTCACTGATACAGAACAGCTTTCGTCAAGGGAGGAGTCATCACTTGTGGGTCATGCAGGCTTCAGTTTAGTGAATTTTTGGTAAAAATGAACAATGCACCACAAATTAAGCAATTTAGAAAAGGGTTATGATTTTCTCTGTAAGTTCAAAACTTCATTGTACTTAGCATAATACTTCACAAAGAAGAAAAATTTTTTCACATAAATTTCAAATAAAAAAAATAATAAAATACAACTTTAACATGGTGGAGAGTTTTTCTTTCTTTTGGGGAACATTCTAATTACACTTAGAGACAGGGGGTGGTTACTTTACCTTACCTACTTTATTAATAACTCTTTAATTATGTATTTATTAAACACCTATTATATATGCCTGTTATGTGTAATTGTTATATACTATTTAGGAGCTAAAGATATGATAATAAACCTATTTGTGATTATACCTGCACTCAGTGACTTAATAGTCTAATGTATGTGATGAAAAGTAAACACCTAAACAAATAGATATATGGTAAAATATTAGGTAGTCCTAAATAATAAGACAGACATATATTTGCCTTATTGAATATAAAAAGATGATGGTTACTAATTATTTTATTTTTTAACTTTTGTATCAGGTTTCCTTTAAATTACGGGAATATGTTTAGGCAAGGAAATAGATAATAAAAATTGATCACACTCTTGGCTATAAAATCACATTTTAAAGTGTTATGTATCATATAGTTGGTGACCAAACTTAAAACTTGCATTATCGATTTTGACAGTCTTTTGTACCGATGGGATATGACTGAAAGCCTTAGAATGTATTGAAATTTCTTGTGTATAATTCCAATTTCTTTCACAGTTCTTCTGTAGTTTTATAAGAAAGGAGGACAATTAAGTAGACTGCTGTTTCTACAGTAAGTGAAACCATATCTTGGATTATTGTAATTTGTAGCCAGGATCTTAACTTTTGCTGAGCAGGAGGTGCTGGAAGAGAGAAGGCTACCTGTGAGTTGTGCTTAATGGTGGCTAGCATTTGAGTCGCTCTCCGCGTGCTCTTGGAGAGGGTCCTTGTTGCTCTTGACTCTCCATCAGTTATGAAGAAGCTGAAGGAAAGAGAAATAGAGAAACAGTGTCAGGATGGGTAGTGAGGATGTCGGAGAAAAATGAATTTGGTTAACTACTTTTTATTTTATTAAGTTTTAGTATAGGGAGACAAAGAAATACAACCAGTCTGTCTGTAGAAACAGGAAATTTCTCCAGTTGCTCTTTGTTTTTTTTCAGTTGCTCATAATTTTATGAAATGGTCAGGAGATGCCTGTCTAGAGAAGTGACATTGAACAGAGATCTGGATAAAGCAGAAGAGAGTCTCATGCAAAATATACTGGGACCTGCAGAGGTAACACCTGCTACAATGTAGTTGATAGGGTAATAACATGGGTGAATAATTTATAGTTTTAATTTGAACATTTCATCTAAAATGTCATATGGTATGCTTGAGTGTGATATTGTTATGTTACAGATTACATGCTAATGATTTTGTAATAAAAGATTTTGTAATAAAAGGGGGCATTATTTGTGCCAGACCTTTGTATTTATTTATTTAAGAGTGTTGCAGTCAGAATAGATCAGACTGAAAATGTTTTCAAATTCTTGTTTGGAATATTGGAGAAATATTAAAACAGCCTTTGTCATTGTTTTGAAAAATTATTCAGAAGTTTCCAGTTGCCCTGAGTTGGGTTACAACACAGCTTTACCCAACAGACCGCTGGTGTGGGTACGCGTTAGAATCACCTGGGATCTGTATTTTTGTGGGGGGACGGATCTTTAAAACACACTAAAGTCTGGATTCTATCTGTAAACATTTTGATTTATTGAGTAAAGTGTGCCCCTTAGTCATCTGTATATTTTAAAGTTTACCAGGTGATTCTATTGGGCAGTAAGCTTTGTCAGTATCACTGTGCTGTACATTGTCCGAATCCCTGAGCAGCATAAATATTAAATTCCATAATAAAAAACAACCTTCACATTCTTGCCTAAATTTTTTTCCCAAATTGTATCTACCATTATATCTTTTGCTGTGTTCAGCAGATTTCCCAAGTCCTTCTTCCTATCCAGTGCTTTTACTGATTCTGGGTGATACATGCCTTCAATTTCCTTATTTTTGCCTGGTCTCTCTTTGAGTAGCTCCCAATTCAAGCTTAATTCCAGATGTTCCTTATACGTCGTCTAACTCTACCAGGCTAGTGTTCCCATTGTCTCTGTCCATGTCTGGTTTGTTGTTCCAGCAAAATATCAGTAACAATTTCAATTTTACTCATGAAAGAACCCCAGTGTGTACCCCAATTTGTATGCACACTCTTTAATCTGCACCCACAGTTCACACCTTATAATTTGTCATAATACACCATAATTTTCAATTAACCTGCGTACTCCCTTTACTGTTTTGTAACACTGCACTGTATATTTTGCTATTTTATCCCCCACAACAAGAACATGGCCCATTAAACAGTTGTATGAAAACTGTAGAATTCATTTAATGGATGTATAGAATTTAGTGCATGTGAGAAATGTTGCTCTATTTCTATAAGACAGTGACAGATACTTGTATTTTTAATTTTTAAAACAAATTTAATTCTTACATTTCAGGCCAGTCTTTCATCAGGCTGTTTACAATATAGTGGATAGAATTTATACAAATCCAGTTAAGATCACTTTTGCAACACAGTGAGAATGATTTTACCAATATAGTCTGAAACAAATTGAGGTCAGTGTGCATTTTCTCATAGCCTTGCTCTTAGCTTTCTTCCATAAACTGCAGAAGGTTTCAATTTACTGAAGCACCATGGTAGCTAAGATCCAATCAAAGTAAAAGCAAAATCAATAAATGCTAACCTGGAAAGGCTAAATAGTAGTGACATCAGTCACAAGGAAAAGTTGTTTGCCGGTTTGAAACACTATTGTTCTGTAATGGTGAGAGACTAAAACTGCACCTATGGGCACTTGTAAGTTTTATTTAACCAAATAAATTTAACAGGTAGACAAAGAGATAACAAGATGAATTGCAGTATGTTGATCAATAGACTAGTGGTTAATACGATAAAATGTGATCTTCTCACTTTATAATATGAAAATATTTTGGCATTTCAGAACATTTTTGATAATAGGTTCTCAAAACTTGCAAGTTAAAAATGTTTATAGTTTGTGGTAATGCTTATATATGGTTATTTCTTTTAAAATCCATGCTTTTAAAGCATATATGCAAAGATATACATGCATTTAACATCTACAGAAAAAATGTATTGAATATGAAGGAAGACTAAAACTATGGCTCACGAAACATTGAAAGTGGTTAAAAGCACATACATTTGAGTCGAGTAGCCACTTACTGCTGTGAAAATTTCATCAGGCTATTTGTCTTCATCAATCCTACTTTATATTGTTAACACAATATTACTTCTAAGTATATTGTAGTACAAGAGCACATTAGGTGCTATTAAGTAATTATTAAACAAGTGAAGAAGTGGCGGCATGTATTAGTAAACACCACATGGAAACTATGTAGCCAGGATGGCATACTTGGGGGGTACTCTGGTTAAATGAGTTAAATTATTTAAGTGACAATTTTAAACTGTGACAGTTTGTTTTCAGATTATTTTCTACAGTTTTAGTATTATCATTCATTTTCCCTTTATTGATTCATTGGATCAGCCACAGGTAATTGCTTTATTTGATCATTTTGGACTCACAAAACCATAGTATTCAACCGAATAGTTTCATTCTTCATATATTTAAGATTCCTAGGAAGATTATCATCTTGTATCTCCTTTTTAAATCTATGGAAAAAATTGAGGAAAGAATTATACGCATTTTGCATGATCACATAAAAAAGCTACAATTCTGAACTCTTGACAGTATTTTAAAAATTGTTTTGTACTACTCTGTAACCCAGTACAGGTACCATTTTATTCACATTTAATGTGAATTCACCTTTTGATAATCACGTCAGTCCCTGTTATTTAAATACACGATCTTGATACTAACCCTCTAGTGTAGCAAAGACATATTGCATTCAGCTTTCTGATTTTTAGCAGTGTATGCTTTTCCCAGAGATGTTATAGTTCATCCAGGGAAAAGACGTGTTTTTAAACAGAACAATGAAATGAGGTGAGGCTTACATATATTTGCTTAGGGGCAGACAAGTTTACAGACACCACATTCGTCTGCACATGAATAAGGTCCATATGGATATTATCCTCTCTCATTTTTCCTCTTTTGTTATCACCTACACCTAATAAAATTTTGATTTAATGTTTAGTCTGATCTCATTTCTTCCAGGTGGAACGGATGATAGGGTCAAGCAAATAAGTGTGTTAAGGAGCGATCAGGGCTCCTTGAGAACCACATATTATCACATTAACAGCTTGGAGATCCCAAGGTTAAGATAAACAGGAGGGAAATAAGAAGGTGGCCTGATGAAGTCTAGCTGCATTTGTCACCCAAATGTCCTTTTTTTTTTGACAACTTGGATGATATGTATTATTCAGCCTTAAAAAAAGATAGAAATCTTCCCTTTATGACAACATGGATAAACCTGGAGGACATTATGCTAAGTGAAATAAGCCTGACAAGGAAAGACAATTATTGCATGATCTCACTTCTCTGGGGAATTTAAAATAGTCAAACAGAGCATATAATGTGCTTGCTGGGGCCTGCTGGTGGGAAAAATGGGAGAAATACTGGTTGAAGCATATAAACATTCAATTACTGAAGTTTTGGAGACCTACTGGATAGCATGGCAATTATAATGAATAGTAAGGTACAGTACATCTGAAATCGGCTAAGAGTAGATCTCAAGTATCTCAGTGTTCTCACCACACTTGTAACTATGTGAAGTGATGGATCTATTAATTAGCCTGATTGCTCATTGGCATAGAAGTTACAATGTACATATATGAAAAACACATTGTACACCTTAAACACACAAAGTGTTTATTCATCCATTTTTCCTCAGTAAAGCAGTTGGAAATGTGAACTTCTTTTTCAAATGCTGAATAATAATTTGAGATAAACATTGTTTTTTATTTCTACAAACTAAAGAAGAGAATAATTATTTTTATTATTACTTTAACCATAATTTAAAATAATTAAATTTGATTGAGAGAAAGATACATTGATTGGTTGTTCCACTTACTTATACCTTCAGTTGGTTGCTTCTTGTGTGTGTGCTGACCACCTGAGATCAAACCTACAACCTTGGCATATTTGGCCGATGCTCTAACCAACTAAGCCATTTGGCCATGATGGCCATGATATTTTATTAACCCACTCAGGTTTTCAGTCTAGAAAATAATGATAATTATGACCAATAAATTTTAGTTTCTGAAATTGATTTATAGGTAGAATGAATACAAACTATTGCTTCATACATAGTCAGCATTCAATATTTGATGCCAGAAACCCCCCACCCCTGGTTGAAGGACCAAAACATATAGCAGTCACATCTGTGGCAGTAGCTAACATGAAAAAGGCAAACTGAGCTAGAAATGTAGGAGTTAATGAAAATCCAATATATCAACTCGGAAGTCTAGACATTACGGAAATGATAGTCTAGAAGCAAACAACAAAGCAAAAATATGCAGTTGTGATCCAAGAAACAAGTCAGAGGATGGAAAAGAGGTCAGGAGCCTTGTCTGTCTTAAATCAGCCCTGTCCTTCTTTTTTAAATTAAGGAACACGTGCACAGAAAACAATGAGTGACTGACTGCAGTAAAAAACAACTGAAAATACTGGAGGAGGGTTTCTGTAACTCTGCTTAGGCTGCAGATAATTAAGTAGTGGTATCTATCTGATTCTTGCTTTTCAGTTGCCTCATTAGACTTGAAATATTTATTGGTAGGTTTATTTTTCCTCTTGAACAACTAGTGCCCAAAGATCAACCTCAGTTTCCTTTACGCCTATCACACATCCACTAACCTATGTCACTCACTCAGATACTGCTTACAGGAGAAGCAGGAAGTTAGGTTTCACAGAAGCTTTAAAAGAATCTTAAACTGCCATAGAGTTTTGCTTCACTCTGATAGAATTTTAAATTTACTACTCAATGAAACCTTAAGTGTCCTTTGTGGTACTGATCTCTGGGGAGATAATGCCTCATTGTGAAAACCCACAGGGTCATAGGAGAAGATGATTCTCAAAATCTTTCGAATGCAATTAACTTCTTTTCTAGTTCACATTCCCTGAGTTAAAGCCCTTTTTCTACCCATAAGGGACAAAACTATATGCCCATTTGTGTGAGGGGCTAAAGCACGTCACACTTTTATAGGTCACTGGTTAGTATGGTGCGTATGTCAGGTAAAAAGACTTTTGGCTTCACTGTGGTGAGTCAAGGTTCACCTGGTTTCCAAGTGTCCTATCAATTTGGTTAAATATTGATAACTTTACACAGAGAAATATAGAATGTTTATTTTGTGGGTAGATAGCAGGTGACCAGTAGAATTCATTTTTATATTCTGTGGGAAGTGCAGAAGTCAGATACTGTGTTAACGTAAAATCCAATGTAATAATAGAAACTTGTACAAAGAGCACAAAAAATAATGTCCTACAAGTAAAGTCATATGGTTAAAAATCAGAAATTCTAATCCCAAATAAATATATAAATACTATTGTTCCCTACAATAAATGTCATAATAAGCCTCTAAGATAGGAAATATATTCAATATATCTTAAGAAAATGTAGCTTACTTTTCTCAAGGAAATTTTGGAAAATCAAGGAACACTATATCCAGGGTGGGACAAAAGTATGTTTACAGTTGTGAGCACACGAAACACAGAGTTATTTTTTTATTATTTCATCAGGAGTTCATGGCATAATATTGCTTTATTAGTTTGTTCTACAGATACTGCCATTCTTAATTGTTATTGATATAACCAGGATGCCTATGTTTTCTTACCACTCCTTAGATATGTCTTTTCTAGGTAAGCCACTTTTATTGGTGTTTCCTAAACTGATTTTTCTTTAAACTACTACCTACATATAATTCTATAGGGAAAAGCACTTGTCTTATTTTTTCAGGAAATAAGTTAAAAATATGCATTTCTGTGACTTTTCACACTTTCAACTGAAAATGATCCTCACTTATAATAGTTAGTGTATCATTTTCCATATGTACCTGATTTTTCCACCCTATATATTATTATCATTTAAAACTTTCAGAAACCACAGAGATAATATTAGGTTTTTTAAAAATTCAGTGCTATAGATGCATATTCATAAGGTAATTGTGTTTCTTCAAACTTAAAATACTTCACATTTAACAAAATTATTTTGCATCATTACCCTATAAAATTATATGCCATTTTCTCCAGAATTTAATATTTTAAGTTTTTCAGCAGATAGTTGATTAACATTATTAGCAATAAAACTGTAAAATTTTGAAGTAAAATTATATTTTATATAATAGTACAGAAAATAATTTTTGAAAGAGCCATAGCAGGAACTTTAGAACAAAGGTAATTTTGTTATCTCATTTTATTTTTCTTTTCAAAAATATCATTGATGGTGGGTGCAGGGTGGAGAGACAATAAAGAGGAGAAAAAATGGGAAACCTGTAATAGCATAATCAATAAAATATACTTAAAATATATCATTGAGCAAAAATATTGTATAACACAGATATACAATGGCAGTGAACTGGGCTGACCTAGGCATTATAGAAATATGTCAAATTGGGGAACAAAACATAAAATAACTAATTCTTTAATAGAGATTGTAATAAACAGTGCATTGTTTCTCTTTTGTATATACCGGTAACATCATATCCTCTAGGTTTATTTTATTGCAGCTACTGCTGCAGTGGTTTGCTCTGCACAGATTTTAAACAGAAGCTTTACGTCTTTGTCACCTGATTGTTTTGCAACCACAACCTGCTTGTCTTCTATCTTCTCAGGTACAAAAACACGCCAGCCATTCTCATGTGTTGAACTCAAAAGTAAAGGCAACTTAAGGCACAGTGAACAACATTAAGTTATCTCTTGGTCAATAGGAGATGGGAAGTGATAACTATATCCCTTTTCTTCACTTTCTACCCTGTTCCACTTCTGTTCTCTAGGATAACATTTGCAAAGAGATCACTCACACATGACTCTTTGTGGTAGGGGCCGTTCTGAGGTAAAACTCACGCTAAGATAATAAGCACCAGAAATACCTATAATTAGCAGATTCTAGGGATAGGCTTGTGGAGCTAAATTATTCACCATTCAAATAGCAATACTTATTCTTGGCAGAAGTGATGATTCCTGGCATGCATTAATACGGCATAATTATGCATATTTTCACTTGTGGTTGATTGGGATGGGTACAGGTGAAAGGTGAAGTGTTGCCTCCGGCAATGGCTGTGGTACTTCATCAATATGGACGAGAGACTAAGTATAAATATTATAGGATAGTTTGACTTTTATGAACAAACTAAACTAACGAGGACAATAGAGACTGACTGATAGATAGAGAGCAGGCCGACAGCTCTGGAGGGAGAAGGGGTTGGAGGTGGGGAGACTGAGCAAAGACAAAAAAGAACTCACGGACATGGAGGAGACTGTGGTGATTGTAGGGAAGGGGTATGGGTGGAATGGGAAGAGGGGGTGGGAGATAAATGGTAATAGAAAAATACAATAAAAATAAAAGTAGTGAGACTAGAATTTGCTGATAGATTAGATATGGAGTTGAGACAGAACAAAAATTGTATTAAGACCTTGGCTTGAGCCAATGGAGAAAGGAGTTACCCCAAAATGTGGAAAGCTGGAGTGGGGCAAATGTGAAAATTCAGATCCCTAAGTCATAGTTTAAATGTTAGAATTAAGTGTGCTGTTAAACTTGCAAACTGAAATTGTGAATGGGCAATTTTACACACACACACAGGTCCGGTGTTGATGAAAATGTTACACAGAAGGTGAGGAAACGGATTCAGTGAATATAAATGCTTCTTTGAAGAACTGTAGCTTTGAAAACAAGGCAATTGAGGATGTGAATGGATACGAATGAAGAGTTTGAAAAAAAAATTATTACATTTTATTTTACACAGACTTTTGAGATTTAGGAAGATTTAAATTAAAGAAGGGAGCAAAGATAAATAATCAAAGTTATATTGATATGCTTAATAAACATGACTCACAGGCATGATATAAAATATAACTTTATTTCAGCCTCCTGCTGCCTCCTTGAAACATTCAGTGAGGTAATTTTTTTTCTGCCCTTCAATAAAAGTTAGACAAGTGTTATTACTTCCGATCATTCTTAAGACATGAGATCTTTTTAATTTTCAAGCATAATTTGAACCCAGTATTTAACATTCCAATCACGGTAAGTTGTGAAGTTAGTCCGATACTAAATATTTTCACTTCCCTCATCTGGAGTCCTTCACCTTTTAGTCTAGAAAGAAAACTCAAACCAAGGCTAGTTCTTCTGTGAAGTTCACACAATAGTGCCTTTCTCTCTGGGCATGTTTATACTCACAGATAAGGGTTTTTCTTATGTAATAATTATTCCAAGATGCTGATCATGCCTCTTTTAAGAGGGCAAATTCGTAGTCACTCCCTGGCATTTTTTCTCATCAGGTAGTCATAGTTGGAATTTTATTTCTTTTTGCACGTAGTTATTTTGTTCTGAGTGTAAATTGCCCTGAGAGATGGATACTTACTATAAGTTCCAGAGATGATTCGTAAAAAACATGCCTGGCCCTGATTGGTGTGGCATACTTGGTTGGAACATTGTCCCATGAACCAAAAGGAAGAGGGTTCAATTCCCAGTTGAGGCACACCCCTAGGTTGCTGGTTTGGTCTCCAGTTAAGACATGTATGAGGCATCCAATTGATGTTTCTCTCTCACATCGATGTTTCTCTCTCACATTAATATTTCTCTCTCTCTTTCTCTAAAATTAATAAACATGTCCTTGGGTGAAGATAAAAAATAAAAAATAGTCATGCCTGAGAAAATATTTCAAAAGGAAATAATATTATGCCCCTGGCATAGTAGAGACCTTCCTTTGCCATGGTACCCAAGTATTTATTTCACCTATGTTACCTCTGTTCTTGAAACTACCTGAGCTGGACCAAATCTCAGTTCTTTGAGTAACATCCAGTCTTTTGGGATCTGCCAAGTCCTAGCACTCATATTTCAAACTATGTTTCTTTTATTGAAGTGTTTTTCTTTTTCCCTTGGTAGACTAGCATCAATAAATACCTTTACATTTTTCTTCTTGAATCTCCTTTTTCCCTCACACTTCTTCATTTGGGAAAAGTGTTCAATAATTTTGATACTTGTACTACAAATTTCTAGCTTCAGGTCTATTAACTATATCAAAATGTCATATCTATTAAATTCAGATGACTCAAATTAAACCTTCTCATTTAACATTCTGCCACATGTAAATTTACTGAGAAGATAAGACTGAAAGTGTTATAAAAAATAATCCAGTATAAATTGATACGGCAGTCAGCCAGATGGTTTTAATCAAAAATCTCCAAAGCATGAGCTGAGTTTTGTTAAAAACATGTTCTCAGAGGAATTTATAAAACCTATTCTTAATTGCATATCTTAGGGAATATTCCATCCTCCATAACATGATATATTGGAAATGAATTGATTATTTGCAATTTAGCTAGGTGATTTTGGTTTGCAAATCACAATGAGTAACCCAAGGACACAGTAGATCTTCTATTAAACAGATATAGGCCATGACTCCATTTTTCACCTGGGTCCCCGATGCCTTCTTTTTTTTAGCTTAAATAAAAAAACAATCAGTTCAGGAGGACATTTCTATGATTTTATATTTTGAATATCAGGAAATAAATTGGCTACAACAGGGAGATGACAGATTTTTAGAGATCCACTTTCTGTTAGCCAAAACACTTCTAAATAATACAAAGTAATACAAGTCTCGTCCATATGTAAATAGTGTATCTTCAAAATAAATTCTATCCATATAGCAGAGATAATTGTTGGGATGTGTGAGAAAGGTACTGGCTCCAGTATTACAAGTGTAAGGGAGAAAAAAATATGTGCAAACGCTGAATTTTGTTAAGTTTACAGGTTTTATGTCTAGCAGATATAAAGCCTTCCCAAAAGAGAAGCTGTCTTGAATACCACCTTGAAGCCAGATGGAAAAGTAGTTGTATGATTCAAAGCAGGGGCATCAGATGATTGTACATGAAAAGAGTAGTAAGAAATGAAGTTGAAACAGAAATCAGGTACTGCATAACGGAGGGCCTTAGGTGGTACCCAAAAGAATCTTATATGGTAGAGACAGTGGGGGATAAATAAGCAATCTTCATCAAGGTGAAAATTCATGCTGGTGGTATATGTATGTAAAGGACTTATAGTGAATAAAAACATCACACTGGTCAGAACAGCCATCTTAAACAAATCAACAAACAAGTGTTGGAGAGGATGCGGAGAAAAGGGAACCCTAGAGTACTGTTGGTGGGAATGCAGACTGGTGCAGCTAGTGTGGAAAATAGTACGAATTTCCTCAGAAAACTAAAAATAGAACTACCTTTTGACCCAGCAATTCTACTGTTGGGATTATACCTTAAGAGCCCTGAAACACCAATCCAAAAGAGCCTATGCACCCCAATATTCATGGCAGCACAATTTACAATAGACAAGTGCTAGAAGCAACTTAAGTGCCCATCAGCAAATGAGTGGATCAAAAAACTGTGGTACATTGACATAATGGAATTCTATGCAGCAGAGAGAAAGAAGGAGCTTATACCCTTTGCAACAGCATGGATGGAACTGGAGAGCATTATGCTAAGCAAAATAAGCCAGGTGATGAGGGGTGAATGCCATATGATCTCACCTTTAACTGGAACAAAATTAACAAAAGAAAAAAGCAAACAAAATATAACCAGAGACATTGAAATTAAGAACGATCTAACAATAACCAGAGGGGAGGAGGAGGGGACTGTGGGGAGAAGGGTTTTTAGGAACCCTTCTATGTGTCTATAAAGGACCCATAGACAAAACCAAGGGGGAGGGTGGAAGCAAGGGAGGAGGTGGGTTTGGATCAGGTGGGGGGAGTGGTGGGGAGAAAATGCAGACAACTGTAATTGAACAACAATAAAGTAATTTATGAAAAAAAGAAAAGAACCAGAAGTAAGCCCTGGCCAGGTTGCTCAGTTGATTGGAGTGCTGAACCCATGCACCAGAAGGTTGAGGGTTCAATACCAAGTCAAGGTACATACCAAGCACATACAGGAGGCAACAGATCAATGTTTCTCTCATTGATATTTCGCTCTCTCGCTTTCCCTCTCTCCCTCACTCAAAAGAGAACATATCCTCTAAACATGAGGATTTAAAAACAAAACAAAACAGAGGCCACAAGTGAGATTCAGCTAAGGATGCTATTATAGTAGTTTAACTTACAGATAAGAGGAAGAATATGAAGAAGAGACACCAATTAATGCAAATTGGCTAGAACTGGAAAATAACAAGGTACAAAAGTTAAGAGCCCATGATTAAGAAGAATAAGATTAAAACTTTTTAAACATATGCATATTTTGGTATCATCCAATATAAAATCAAAATGAAGAATTGCAGTTGGAGAAAAAGGGGAAGCAATAATAATGTTGAAGAAATAATTTAGTTTTGTAAATATTGATTTTGAGATGCCCACTGGATATTCAAGTAAAGATATAAGGTACAGAGTGGTATATCAGAATTTGAGGCTCAGATAGAGGTGTGGGCTGGATAAATTGAGTTGGTATTCAAGATAGGTATGTGCTGAAATTTTGAGAATAGATGAGATTACCCTTATATAACCAGCCCTGTACTGTTGTTTTCTATAGAAGTCATATTACATTTGCAAGCCATAAAAGATGAAAAAACACCTATTTGGTCTTTTATTTGTATAGTTTATTGGATTTTTTTCAAATATATATATATATATATACACATTAAGGCAAGCAAACATCTAAAATTTTTTAATGTTAAATGTTTTCTGGTTTTGATTATAAATAATTTTACTAACAATATCTTCTATTGAATATTTGGATGCCTTTTCATTTCCATCTCTCTGTAATACAAGTATACCTTGTGGATATTGGGAGTTCAGTTCAAGACCACCATGATAAAATAAATATTGTGAGAAAGCAAGTCACATAGATTTTGAGGTTTCCCAGTGCATGTAAGAGTTATGTTTATCCCTGACTGTTGTGGCTCACTTGGTTGTTGGTTTCAGTTGGCTTAGCATCCTGCAAAGCGTAAGGTCCCAAATTCAGTTCCTGGTTAGGGTACATGCCTGGGTTATACACAGATTGGGTCCTGTTGTACACACCCAGATTGGGTCCCCAGTCTGGGTGTGTACAAGAAGAAACCGATCAATATTTCTCTCTCACATCAGTGTTTCTCTCTCTGTCTTTTTCTACCCCCCAAACCAACTCCTCTCTCTAAAAATTAAATAAATAATTTTTTAAAGTTATGTTTAAATAATAAGGTGGCCTAATAAGTGTGCAATAGCATTAGGTCTAAAAATCTGTGCCTACCTTAATTTAAAAATCTTTTATTGCTAAAAATGTTATCATCTGAACCTTCAGGGAATGCTAATTTTTTTGTTGGTGGAGTGTCTTGCCCCAGTGCTGGTGGCTGCTGACTGATCAGGTTGCTGAAGGTTGGACTGGGCGATTTCTTAACATAACACGACAATAAAGTTTTATGCATTGATAAGCTCTTCCGTTCATGAATGACATCTTTGTAGCATACAGTGCCATTGGATAGCATTTTACCCACAGTAAAACTTCTTTTAAAATGGGAGTGAATCTTCTCAAACCCAGCTGATGCTTTATCAACTAAGTTTTTGTGGTATTCTAAACCATTTGTTATAATTTTAACAATCTTTGCAGCATCTTTTTCACTGGAATCATTAATGACTTTATTTATATATTTATGTTGTCCAGTTTCAATAATTTCCCCCTTCGTCCTCTCTATCCAGCCTGTCCCCTACCAACAATATCAGTCCCCACCTTGTTGTCCATGTCCATGGGTCCTTCCTATATGTTCCTTGACTAGTCCCTTCATCTTTATCAGGAGTGGATGCCATTTGAAGAAACCATTTCTTTGCTCATTTATAAGAAGCAACTCCTCATCTATTAAAGCATACCATGGCATTCCAACAATTCAGCCACTTCTTCAAGCTTCATTTTTAATTTTAGGTCTCTTGCTATTTTCACCACACCTGTAGTTACTTCCTTCACTGAAGTCTTGAACCCCTGAAAGTCATTCATGAGAATTAGAATGAACTTCTTCCAAACTCATGTTTGGACCTCTTTGGACCTCTAGATTTTTGGACCTCTTCCCATGAATCATGAATGTTATTAACATCTACAATGGTGAATCCTTTCTAAAAGGTTTTCAACTTTGCCCAGATCCATTGTCAGAATCACTATCTATGACAGCTACAGCTTACAGAATGTGTTTTTTATTTTTATTTTTTAAATACATTTTATTAATTATGCCATTACAGTTGTCCCATTTCCCTCCTTCATTCTTTTCCACCCTGCACACCCCCTCCCATCCACACTCCCCCCTTTAGTTCATGTCCATGTGTCATAAGTTCTTTAGCTTCTACATTTCCCACACTACTCTTGACCTCTCCCTGTCTAGTTTCTCCCCACCATCTATGCTACTTATTCTCTGTACCTTCTCCCCACCATCTCTTCCCAGTCCCCTGTTGCTAATCTTCCACATGACCTCTATTTCTGTGGCTCTGCTCCTGTTTTAGGTGACTGCTTAGTCTGCTTTTGTTTTAGGTGTGGATGTTAATAACTATGCATTTGCTGTCCTCTTACTGTTCATATTTTTTAATCTTCTTTTTCTTAGATAAGTCCCTTTAGCATTTCATATAGTAAGGGCTTGGTGATGATGAACTCCTTGAACTTGATCTTATCTGAGAAGCACTTTATCTGCCCTTCCATTTTAAATGAAAGCTTTGCTGGATAGAGCAGTCTTGGATGTAGGTCCTTGCCTTTCATGACTTGGAATATTTCATTCCAGCCCCTTCTTGCCTGTAAGGTCCCTTTTGAGAAATCAGCTCACAGTCTGATGGGAACTCCTTTGTAGGTAGCTGTCCCCTTATCTCTTGCTGCTTCTAGAATTCTCTCCTTCATTTTAATCTTGGTTAATGTAATTATGATGTGCCTTGGTGTGTTCTTCCTTGGATCGACCTTCTTTGGGACTCTCTGAGCTTCCTGGACTTCTTGGAAGTCTATTTCCTTTGCCAGATTAGAAAAGTTCTCCTTTATTATTCATTCAAATAATTTTTCCATTTGTTGCTCTTCCTCTTCCTCTTCTGGTACTCCTATAATTCCAATGTTGGAATGTTTAAAGATGTCCTGGAGGTTCCTAAGCCGCTCCTCATTTTTTTGAATTCTTGTTTCTTCATTCTTTTCTGTTTGGTTGTTTGTTTCTTCCTTCTGGTCCATTCCATTGATTTGAGTCCCAGTTTTCTTCCCATCACTACTGGTCCTCTGTGCATTTTCCTTCATTTCACTTAGTGTAGCCTTCATTTGTTCATCTAATTTGCCACCAAAATCAACCAATTCTGTGAGCATCCTGATTACCAGTGCTTTGAACTGTGCATCTGATAGGTTGGCTATCTCTTGCTTGCTTAAAAGTATTGGCTCTGGGGCTCTGAGCTTTTCCTCTGTTTAAGTCATTTTTTGTCAGGTGGTGCCTGTTATGTATGGGTGGCAGAGCCTTAGGTGTTCACCAGGGCAGGGCAACCTAGTTGCAGGGTTGTGATGCTATCTGTGGGGGTGGGGTCAGAGAGGGAACATTGGCACCTGTTCTGGGCTCTCTTGGATTTGTGTCCCTCTGCTGCCTCCCACAAGCGAACTGGGACACTCCAGGGGGTTCCAGGTGGGCGGGCCTATGCATGCTCTGGGACCTTGCAGGTCTCCCCAGTGACCTCTCTTGTGAGGCTGGTAGCCTCTCCTGGCACCTTTTCAATCACTGTCTGCTCTTGCCTAGTTTATCTGCATGCAAATGTGTGTCCGGGGTTGTCCAACTGCCCTACATGCCCTGCTCGTCTCCTCCCCGCATTTGGAGTCTGCAAGCTCCATGCCACCTACGCTCCCCAGCCCTCCCAAGCCTGGCAGCCACTGCATTTTCCTGCTGGTTCCCTCTCCATTGGCTGCCGACTCCACCCCTCTTACTAGTCTGGTTGAATGGTTGTCGGACTTCCGTAGTTCAATTTTCTGGGTTCTGGTTGTGTTACTGTTTGTAAATATTTGTTGTCCTTAATCTTGGTTGTGAGAGGAGGTACAGTGTTTCCACCTATGCCTCCATCTTGGCCGGAAGTCCCAGAATGTGTTTTTTAAATAATAGGACTTGAAAGTTAAAATTACTCTTTGATCCATGGGCTGAAGAATGACTGATGTATTAACCGGATGAAAACAAATCAGCGCTTGATGCTTCCCTTGTGCTTTTCGGTTATGGAGACAGCTTCTTTCCTTAAACCTTACAGACGAACCTCTGCTAGCTTCCAGTTTTTCTTCTGAAGCTTCCTCATCTGCCTCAGCCTTCATATTGAAGAGAATTATGGTCTTGCTCAGTCTTTGGCTGAAAGAAATGCTGTGGCTGGTTTCGATCTCCCAAAGCAGTAAAACTTTCTCCACACCAGCAGTAAATCTGTTTCACTTTCTTTCCTTTTCTTATAGCCTTTTAAAGTGCTTTTATGCTATTACAGTTGCCCCAGTTTTCCCCCTTTTCTCCCTCCCCCATCCTTCCTTCCCACAGTCTATTTCCACAGCATTGGTCATGTCCAGGGTGATGCATATATGTGTTCTTTGTCTAATTCCTTCACCTTTTTTTCAACCAGTCCCTATCTCCACCCTCTACTCTTACAGATGTTAGCCTATTCTTTGTTTTTGTGCCTCTGATTGTATTTTGCTTGCTACTTTATTTTGTTTTTAGATTCCAGTTTTAAGTGAGATCTTATGGAACTTGCCTTTCATTGCCTAGCTTACTTGTTTACTTTCTTATCATCCATGTGTTCCCTGGATTATTGCTTTTTATTTCCTTCAAGAACTCCTTTTGTATTTGGAAAATACAAATACAAAAAGCATCTAACTGTTTGATGCAAGAGGTCTGGGTTTTGCCCTAAGTTTGTGACATACCTTCCTCACTAAGCTTAAATAATTTCTAGATTCTGATTTATTATGAGAGATATATGACTCTTTCTTTCAGTTGAGGCAATTTTAGGGTTTTAAATTGGCCTAATTTCAATATTCTTGAGTCTCAGGGAGTAGGGAGGCTTTCAGATGGAGAGCAAGATGGGAAAATGGCTAGTTGATGCATCAGTCTGAAGATAAAAAAACATTTATTGATTGTTTGCCATCTTATAAAGGGTGTGTGGTTTGTGGCTAGATACTTTCAGGCAGGAAATTTGCTGGGCAATATACTTAGGAACGATACCTCTAAGGAAATGACTGAAATAGGACTGAGCAGAAGAGAAACTTGAATAGGGACACGGTTACAACAGAGTCTTCAGTCCATTTTTAGGGGGCATCTGGATCTGAGATGTCCCTTCAGAGTGGTCCAGAATGGGGGAAAGATGACTAAATCCTTTAACAACCATATAAAATGAGTTTTACATGCAGGATGCTCCTGACAAAGGGGAAAACTTTGGGTGAGACAACATTCAACACTCAAGGGCAAACTGCAAGAAGGAACTCAACTCTAAGGCTTCCGCATCCATGACTTTCTACAGCTAAGAGAATGTGTGTCTTGGTCCTGAAGTGGAAGATGGGTACAAATCATGGTATTTACCATAAAGTACAGTTATTTGATAAGCAGTAAGTCTTGTTTTTATGACTTAATCAATGTTAAGGGAGATAATATATTGTGCTATTAAATGCATAGGTTCTGGAACAACAAAATAATCATTTGACCTTGAACAAATAATGTAATTTCTCCAAAATTTTCTCATCTATAAAGCAGTGACAATTAAAGTACAATTGTCCCTCAGTATCTGTAGGGAGATTGGTTCCAGGCACTCCAGGAATATAAAAAGCCTTGGTTGCTCAAATCCTTTATATAAAATGGTATAGTGTTTGCATATAACCTATCCACATTCCCTCATATACTTTAAATCATCCCTAGATTACTTATGATACTTAATACAATGTAAGTTTAATGCAAATGTTACACTATATTGTTTAGGGAATAATAACATAAAAAAGTCTTTACATGTTTAGTACAAAGGCCATCATCATAGGCCTAACTATGTAGTATGTGTCAGCAACCATGTGATTTTCCCCTTCGGAATATTTTTGGTCTGCTTTTGGTTGACTCCCTCAATGCAGAACCCGTGGAGCTGGAGAGTCAATGGTACTTATAAAAAGGAATGATTATGAGGATTATGTAAATGATGCCAGCAGTGCTTAGCAATGTGCTTGGTATGCAGTTTAGTATATAGTAAATACTTAATAAATAATATCTATTAAATATTTTAGGTTTCTTATTATGCCCAAGCACTATCTAAATAGAGATTTTACCCAGCTTTTTGCTATTATTCTAGTGCTTTGAAATGATGGCCTATTAAACACAAAAATGCAAATAGCAAACAAATAAACAAAAACTCTCTGAATCTCCTACCCTAGAGAGCTACTAAGAACTTTGCATTTTCACCCTTGACTAGAGTACTACTCTTTTCCAGAAAGACGTTCAAATATGAAATGCTCAGTTAAAGCATCAAAGCATGCAGTGAGGCTCTATTTGAACCACTGCTTCTAATGATGTGTGATATTTCACCCACAGAAAAATCCTGTCAGCCTAGGAAAGTGGTGGAGTGATTTCTCAGGCAGGGTAAAACAAAGGTTCTGGGACTGATAGAGCTGGAAAAGGTACAAGAGAGTGGAATCAAATATACTTTGAAAAAACACTGGTGAATAATAAAAGGAAAAGAAGGAAGGTGAGAAAGAGAAGAATCGGAAAAAGAGATGAGGGGAGGAAGGAAGGGAGGGAGGAAGGAAAGAAGGAAAAAGAAGTGTGAGGATATTAGTAGATTGAACTGTAGAGGAGGAATGAATGACTGTTTTCTATGTTAAGTCACAGAGGGTTTTTAAGTCTATTTTTATCTGATAAATATCAGATATTTTTATTAGATAAATATCTAATATTTATCTCTGAAGAAGTTGAGAATGTCCACCTTACATTACACTGAAATATTTCCTCAGCTAAAATTTATTTTTCTCATTCTATGTTCTTTATTTTGTTCGTGAAAGACAAGAAGAGGGAGGAAAACAGGGAGAGGAAAGGAAAGAAGGTCAGCTCCTCTATTTTTGGTGCGGTTAGCCATGATTGTCTGGATATCTAGTGGTATTGTTGTAGACACAGAATCACCAGTTTCCTTGGTTGTTGGCAAGCGGAAGTGCGTCTCTGAGTCCTGCAGTGAAGAAGTCGATTACTGCCATCTTCTTCACATGAGTGTCCTATTTGGCAAATGTTCTGCATGACTGCTACTGAGCTTCCATCTGTCCTAGCTCAATGTAACATCTAGGACAGGCAATTCAAAAGGGCAATTACTCCACTGTCTAGTGGACTCAGAAATAAAGAAAAAGTAGATAGCATCGTGGGTGTCTAAATTAAATAAAAACAGAGGCTCATTTATTGAGCATGTCTTATGAGCCAAGTATTCTACATATGCTTCCCTCTTAATTAATGCAATATTCCTATAATATAGCCATTATTTGGTAAAGGAAACCAAGCTCATAAATTAGTGAATGTTAATACAGAATTCAAACCCAAATTATTCTATTTAAAAACTTAACTATTCGTTTGGATCATAACTTTTTAAATACTTAGCACTTAGTGTAACTTTTAAGATGTAAGAAAATCTTCATTTCAAAATATGTATTCCCCATTCTATGTGTCTTCTTTGAAACCACATCTTGATACAATTTTCCCTCTTGAAACCCTTTTAGACTGTCTCATTCAGTGCTTAAATAATCTGATTTCATTTTAAAAATTAGATTGCCTCTAGCTGGTTATTTTCTGCCTTTTTATTCTTATTTCATTTAAGAAAATGCATAAAATTGCATCCCTTGAAAGCCTTCAGGATAGAACTCAGCTCCGTCCTTCTAACCTACCTCATGCATCCTACTCCTGCGCCCATCCACGTGGGTGTATTGACTTAAATGCATTAGCAATGGGCACATGTCCCCTCCTTCACGTTGTATGCGCTTTATGGAGTGCTGGCTTGCTCTCTTTGTTTTTTTTTTTTTTTTTTTTCTCACCTTTCCCCAGAAAACGTACTTTCTCTGTCTATCTGATGGATTATCACTTATCATTCAAGAATCATAAGGGGTATTCTTTGTTTATCCTCTTTTAATCCCAAAACACCAGTCGGTTTTATTTTTTGCTGTATTTCTTCTTATCCAAAGTATACTCTAATAAAAAGATATGTTTGCTTTTTGTCTCTCTCCCATTAGTCTAAAATCCTTGAGAGCAAATACAGTGTGTCATGGTTATTGTTGCAGTCCTTCAGCTTAGGTATGCGCAGATTGAACAAAAGTCTCCCTGTTACAATTGTGTAAATAAAGGGAATAATTCATTTCCAACACTTGAAACACTACTTTGAAAAGCCTTGCACTATGCTTACTCACAAATTAGAACACACAGCTTATTAACAAGTTTTATATTCTTGCTTAAAGTAATAACATTCTTTGATAAAATTAAAAAATCATATTTATGCTGTATATTTTGTCTTACATGCATATTATTAAATATATAGCTCTGCTTTCCTAAAAATTATAAACTGATATTTAGTTTAAATTATAAACTCTTTCATGGGTGTTTACAAGTGTCAAAACATTTTTTAAAACTTTAATGTCTGTAAAATGGAACAGCTGATTATATGATCTATTTCAAAAAGCTGTTTTTTCCCCTGTCATTGTATTTGCTTCCTGAAGTCTCAAAGTGGACTGTCTCATTATTGTTACATAAATTACTTCATCAGTGTAGTGTTTGCAAATGAAATGCAGAACTGATAAATGATGCAAATGCAGGATTTGTGGAACATGCGCAGTAAAACACAAAACTTGTGAAAATAGTTTTGTAGGGAAAATTGAGTCCATATTACATTTTACCCAAAGCTTTATTTAGCAAGACTTCTTTTTATTACCATGCAATTCACTGAGCATGAGTCATTTCCACATCGATGCTTTTATCCATTGGCAACATAAACACTCACACTTTCTGAAATAAAGGCCTGGGAGTATTACAGTTGCTCTGCGCAGGCGGCTATCTGTAAGGTTGTGTCAGCACTTCCATTACATATCCAGTTTCTTGAAGTTTATAACTTGCAGTAAAAACTAACCCTTGGGTTGAATCTTTACTTACAGAGGTATTTTTCAGTGCAACTTATGGAGATATAGCTGCAAGACACCCCATTTCTGTTAATAGAAGCCAGGTCATGAATCCCTTCCTGGCACATGGAACAGATTTATCCTGTAACTTTCCCACCGGGATAAAATTATTTTTTATCAAAGTGGGAGAAATATTTAGGTTTGATATCAGTAAAGTTGTAAAGTGCAATATCTATCCCATGCAGGTACGAATTTCAATAGCTTTTCTATACTTATGGCCTAACACTCCCCCCAAATCCCAAAGTGACCTTGGCAAAGTATAAAATAGTTAAATCTACTCAGGTATAATTTAAAATAAGCTCATATATTCTCTCCCAAATGAATTTTTTTTTCCTTGTAGAAAAAAGTTTAAATATATTTCACAAAATAAAGTAAAATTAGCAATGGATTATGAATACATCACAGTTCTGCCTACAGTATACACATAATTTTCATTTGTTATTTGCTGGTAAGTATGTTTAATAAATAAATATAATAAATAGTACAAAGTCCTGATATTTTATGAAAACTTAAGAAGATATATCACAAAGCACATCACTAAAGAAATTACACAATTTTTATCATTTATATAAGCAAAATTATACCAAGTTAAAATTGCTAAAATATAATTTAGTTCTTTTTTATGCTTTTTAAAGTATGATCTTTTTATTTTATTTTATTTATTGTTATTGTTATTCAAGTGCAGTTGTCTCTATTTTCCCCCACCATTTTTGCTGCCCCTTTCCATCCCCACCTCCCACCTCAATCCTATACCCCTTTGGTTTTGTCCCTGTGTCCTTTATACTTGTTCCTTGATGACCCATCCCCTTCCTTCAGCCCCCATTCTCCCTACCCCTGTCTCTCTAGTTACTGTCAGCTTGTTCTTTATTTCAATGTCTCTGGTTATATTTTGCTTGCTTGTTTGTTTTGTTGATTAGATTCCACTTATAGGTGAGATCATATGGTAATTCTTTTTTACCACCTGGCTTATTTCATTTAGCATAATGCTCTCCAGGTCCATCCATGCTGTAGTGAAGGGTGGGATCTCCTTCTTTCTTTCAGCTCTATAGTATTGTATTGTAAATGTACCATAGTTTTTTTTATCAACTAATTTTCTGATGGGCACTTAGGTTGATTCCAGTACTTGGCTATTGTAAACTGTGCTGCTATGAACATTGGGGTGCATAGGTTTATTTGAATTGGTGTTTCAGGATTCTTAGGGTATAATCCCAGCAGTGGAATTACCAGGTCAAACAGCAGCTGTTTTATTTTGAGAAAATTCTGTACTGTTTTCCACAGTGGCTTCACCAGTCTACATTCGCACCAACTGTGCACTAGGGTTCCCTTTTCTCCACAACCTTGCCAGCACTTGCTGTTTGCTGATTTGGCTATGATGACCATTCTGACAGGTGTGTCATTGTATCTCTCTGGTTTTAATTTGCATTTCTCTGAAGGCTGGCGATGATGAGCATCCTTTCATATATCTCTGGGCCCTCTGTATGTCCTCCTTGGAGATGGGTCTGTTCAGGTCCTTTGCCCATTCCTTAATTGGGTTGTTTGTCTTCCTGGAGTATAGTTGTGTGAGTTCTTTACATATTTTGGAGATCAAAGCCTTGTCCAAGGTATTGTTGGAAAATATATTTTCCCATATGGTTGGTTCCTTTTACGTTTTGCTGATGTTTTCTTTAGCCATGCAGAAGCTTTTTATTTTGATCAAGTCACATTGATTTTCTTTCCTTTATGTCTCTTGCTCTAGGGAACATATTGGTGAAAATATTGCTGTGTGGAATATCTGAGATTTTTCTGCCAATGTTCTCCTCTAGGACTCTTAGACTTCTAACACATACACTTAGGTGTCTTTATTGAGTCCATAAAACCATCTTGCCTCCCCCTCACAGATGATTAACTCAAATTTTTCACTGAGAACATATAGGTCATCAGAAACAAGTATCCTACATCCCAATGAATTCCTTCTTCCCAGTTGCAATGATGGGTTCATTATCTTCATTTGATTATTGGAAGTATTTGACATGGTTTATTATCCCATTCTCCTTAAAATGCATTTTTCGTGTCACTTTAGGCACACTACATACTCTTGGTTTTCCCTACATAAGTGTTTTTTTCTTCTCAATTCTCACCACTAGTTTTTCCACCCCTTGTATACCTATAAGTGTTCTCATAATGTTAAATAATGATTTTAATCTCCTTTCAGTATTCTCTAACATTTTAGGTAAGCTTATCCCCTCTCAAATTTTTAAGTATCTCCTGTTTACTACAGTATCACACTTTAATTGTTGAACATGTTTTTCCAAAATTCCAGAATTATATTTCCGAATGTCTGTTAACATCTCTTTAATCAGATGTCTAAATGGCATATCAAATGTAATATACGTATCGAAAACAATTTTTCACTCCTTAACTCAACCAAACACCATTTTTACCCCAGTCTTCCTCATTATGGTGAAGACAACAGAATTCCCCTGGGAATCTGCTTGGGTTTCCCTCATTACTTATTCTTCACAACCAAATTGCCAGCAAATTTTACTGGAACCACACTTGCCATGTGTTACTGAATCAGAGCCATTCTTACATCGCCAGTCAGTTCTGCCTGTAAACCTGCAGTGAGATTTCATCAGGCAAAGGCATGGGGTCTGTTTTCTAGTTTCAGTTTGATGCTGCCAGATTCGACCTGAGATTCACACAAATAAACTCTAAAAATCTGTATTATGCCTGTTAATTTTCAAAACTATTTTAATATAAAATGCTTGAAAATTCTATTTTCAATTCTTTATTGGTATTAGAGAGAGTTATTATTGCCTTTTTATATACTGGCCTTATATCTTGCAACTTTACTTTTTATCCCTTATTTCTGTAAGATTTTTGTAGAATCTTTGTGTATGTTCCATGTATTGTGTGTTTTTCCAGCTTTCATGAATCTGCTTGTCGAGATTCATGAAAGCTGGAAGAATAGGCAATTTTATTTTTATTTTTCTAATTTTTATGCCTTTTATTATTTTTTCTTACCATCTTATCCTACCTATGATCCTATAGGATATAAGATAGGGTGATGAGAGTAAATCTTATTGCCTTGTTTCTGATTGTAGAGGAAAACAGTGAGTCTTGAATCATTAAGTATGTCATAATGAGGGTGTGCCACTGTATTGGTAGTTTTTATCATAAACAATCATTTTTCTTTATTATAATCCTCACCAATAATTTTTTAATGAGAGAAGAAAATACCAACATGAGAGAGAAACACCAATTGGTTGCCCCTTCTATGTGCCCTGACTGGGAATTGAACCCACGGCTCAGGTAATGACCTGGCTAGGAATCAAACCTTCAGCCTTTTGGTGCATGGGATAATGCTCTAATCAACTGAGCCACCTGAGCTAAATGATAATTGTTTAAGTTATTTTTCAGAGCTAAACGATAATTGTTTAATTTTTTTTCTTGTTCCACATCCACTATAATAATGTTTTTTGTCCTTTATCCTATAGATATCAGTTCCATTAATTTTCTAATATTGAATCAGATTTATACTCCCAGATTAAACCCAGTAGGATATTATTTTTTTTTTTAATGTTAAGGGTAAATATCAATGTATTTGCTTGGCTAGGATTTTTTTCTTTTAGAATTTTTTCATTAATTATTCATTTTTTAATTCATAAAGTTTACTGCTTGATAGTTTTTTATTCTTATAATGTCTTTTCTTGGCTCTGGTAATAGTGTAGTTTTGGCGTCATGCAGTGAATTGTTACCAGTTTCCTTCTATCCTATATTCTCAAAGACTTTTTGCTGAATTGATCTTATATCCTCCTTAAATGATAGGAATAATTAATCAGTTAAGCCATCTGATTCTAGAGATTTCTTTGTGGAAAAGTCATTAGTTGCAAATTCAATATCTTAAAACATATAAGGATAGTTCAGGATATTTCTTTTGGAGTAAGATGTAGTTTGTGTCTTTAAAGGAATTTGTTCATTTTATAGAAAGTGTTGCATTTATGAACATAGAGCTGTTTGAAGTTTTCCACTAATATTCTTTTAGTACTTGTAGGTTTCATAGTAGCATCCTGTTTTTAATTTTATTTTATTGCATGGAGCAGTGAGGGAGCTGAGTATGGACCCTGACAGAGGTGCTTTGGAAGGTGATGGGAGGGGTGACTTGTGGAATGAGGGAAACCTTCTAATTGGGTAATTTTAATATGAATGGGTCCGTGTGGAAAGGAGGGAAGGGGTAAAGGGGAGAAGTCATTATTAGGTGTCAAGCTTGAACACATATGGTGGGGACAGATACTCCTTAATAAGCAGTATCTGGGTAAAAGATCCAAACAAACCAAGCAGTGTGCAGATGCAAAGGCAGCTATCTATGCAACAAATAACAGCTTTACATCACAATAGGATAGAGGGTCACGGACCACAGTCACAGCTGTGTAGCACAAAAACCAGGTTGTTTCTACATTATTGATCTATGAAGAGTAGCAAGCTTGAAAAAAGAAGTTTGACTATAATTAAACAAATATAAACTTCACTGAAAATATTTATTGCATAAGATGGTACACTAGAAAATTACTGAAAGCAAAATCTAAACATAATCTGGGACTCAATTCCATAAAATTGCATAATGAATACAGAAATTACCATGGTTAACCATTCTAAGACTTGTACTTTATACAATGTACTTACATCCCTGATAAACATGGTAAATTTAAAACAAAAATTTATAGACAAAGGCAAATTAAAAAAAAAAGTAAGGGAAGTTTCAATGCACCAACGTATCTAACAGACTGGTTTTCATGTCTCCGTCTTCACTGAAAGGGCAACTACCTGCTAATTTCCCCTCAATCCTGATGCTTACTAAGTACAAACGCCTTAACCAGTTTACAGACTGACCAGGTAACATATTTTTTCTTCTTGTTTTAATTTCCTGCAAGCTTCACTTTGGTTAAAAAAAAATCTTAAACTATATTTTTACTGGAATTTTACTACCTCCAAAGAGTTAGAATCTATTTGGTCACTAGCTTTAAAGATGTATTCTCTTGTGAAAACTGAAATTTCCTGCCCAATTTTTACTTATTTTCCTAGCTTTCTGGCTTCCATTTAAGCATCCTTAATTTCATCAGCTTTCTAGTCTTTCCACTGTTAAAAACCTTTCACACAGTATACATAACCATCTGTGTTCTCTACTCTTGCCCGCAAGCTCTCGGGCATGTTGGAGAAAATTACATAAGTGATCTGATTAGTGCCAAAGCGTATTCATTGACTCACATTCAAAACCTGTGGGAACTTCAGAACTACTCACCAATTATATCACTTATCCCACCTTAGTCTTCTTTAAATGTACTGTTTGCTATGAACTGCTTTACCCTCATTCTGTCTAACCTAACTGCCCACATTTCAATAGTTGGCTTTATAATGAACATAAAAAATGAAATGCCTCAGGAGCGAGTTTCTTAACACCTCAACTATCCCTTGGGTCATCTTCTTAAATGTTTAATTCCCAATTATCCCCCCAGATCCCATATTTCATACAAATGTTCAATTTATTCATTTCATCCCTAAGGCCTTCCTTTCTCTCATGTTTACCTTATAGTTTTTCTTGCCTTCATCAGACATAGTAAAAGGATAGCCTATGCTCACTGCAAATATTTTCTTCCTCCAGCCTATGAAAAACATATTAAACTCTATTGAAATTGTTCTTAGGTCATTAACAACCTATTGTATCCACTATTAATTTAATAGGCTTGAATCAGATATGTACAGAATTGTAATTCTTTATTATTATTATATGTAGAATCAAACATTTTTATGTCTTGCCCCACTTTTTGTCCCACACTGATTACAATGTTATATCCAAAACACAACTCATCCCGGTGCCTTTCATTTTCTTTGTCTTATTATGAAGGAGAAAGGGAGGTTCAGATTGTGTGCAACCATCCCTACTCAGTTTCATACACTGCCCTGCACCCCTGTCTCCATCCTCGGGCCATTGCTGAATGGGAGATGAAACAAGCAGGCAGAGCATCGCCCTTTCAGGCCTCACCTAGGAAGTGCCCCATCGGGTGGCTCAAAAATGTTGCTCCTTTGCATATGTCTGTGAATGACTATGAGAGCAAAAGTATTAATTTGGGGTGACAAATAAATTTCAGCCGCTAGACAGTTTCACAGTTACAGAAGTAAATAATGATAATCAATCCTATGTCTTTTAACAGATATGTGGATAAGTACTTTTATATGTATATACTTGCTTAAAATTCCTCATATTGTGTAGATGTAGAAATATAGACATTTGGAAACCTATTTCAAAGCAAGAGTCATCAAATCAGTCACTTTTTCCAATGCTTTTGCCAATTCCTCTCTCCTTATGAGTCCTTTTTTCCTCCCATTCTTTACTATGTCCTGCTTCTAATCTCACAGTTGCCACTTCCTGTGGCTAGTTACAACAAAATATAGAGAGAACAGTTTAAAAATAACCATGGCTGGGCAGACTTTAGTGGAAGCAGGAGCTGATCATCCTCTTTTTTGTTCTGTGGCAGACTGCAAAACCCTTGGGCCAGTTGCTGATCTAACTCAGGAATGTTATACTTAACAAGGATATGAATTCACATAAACCTTTGGGGGCAACGGGTTTGTTTCTCCTATGAGCTGTGTGCTCCATTGTGTCTTTCTTTCATATATATCTGCTCATGAAGAAAACCAGCTTTTTCCCACCTCTTCCAAAATCAGATCTACTCCATTAAGTTCTTCTGCTGAGAGGCCAGGGGGATGGTCCATTTACTTCCAGGGCAGGGCTCTTGTAAGAGTTGGCAAACTACCTGTGGATGCTTTGACATTTATAATTTTTTCATAGGCTACAGATAATATGTAGATTTTTGCTATATCAAGCTTGCCTGTCCATAAAACTTGGTGCAATGTTTTACCTTTTTCGATTCACTTGTCCTTTCACAAAATGGAACAAATTAAAAAATGGACATCCCTGTGGTCTCTGCCCCTCCAACATTTCCCTCAAAGGATAGGTACAGTTTTGCATCCAAATCCCCCATACAATGGCACTTATAATTTATTTCACTTTTTCTACTTAATTTTGGCCACTGTCCTAATTCAAACTCTCACCATTTCATGAAAGCCATTGAAATAATTTTCTAACACATGCATCCATTTCTGGTTATTTGGTTTCATATTGTTGTCAGAGTTGTGTTTTAAAATAAACATTTAAAATTGTAATGTGATGTTTTGAAAGCTTTAGTAATAACTGTGATCACAATACACCTCACATATTTAAGTTACAAAATGGCAGCCTGGGTTTTAAGTGTCACTGATAGTTGTCTGTGAACCCCCATTTTTATAAGATGTAATCTAAAATGTCTAGAATAGCAATAAACACATTTCAAGATCCTTCTGTCTGAATTATCTGCCTTACACATTTTGAATTTCCCACAAAACTCCATATTAGCTACTTACGTTATTTACTCTTCCAAGAGCAGTGTCATGCTTTTTATATTCTTCCTTTTTCTTTATAAAATATTCTTTCTCACCGATGGCTGGTAGACTGTTTTTTCCCCCAAAGTGTATATACAATACATCCTTCTCTGCCAAACATTTCCCAATCCACTAGGCACCATTGGTTGCTCTGTTCTCTTATGATAAAAACAAGACTTGGTATATGAGTTAACGTACCTTGTTACATTATGTAATGTATTCTCGACTTACTGGTTAATAGAAGAGACTCAGTTTTATCTCTATGGATCTACCCAACTCACTTTCTGTTTTGGTAACAACACAGTAGCTGGAATGCCTGTGTGTGTGACAGAGTACCTTAACCAGAATTGACAAAGAACATATCCCAGAACCAATTCAAGGGCTTCTGAGACCTATGAATTTACTGAGATTTTTGTGAAAAAAAATTATGCATGGAGTCTCAACTCTTTCCTCCAAATTGTGTCAGAGATGAGCTGTACTAGATATTAACTCTTTCATAGCAAGTTTAGGAATTGTCTGCGTCATCCCTGGAAGGCTTGATATACATCCAATTCAGGAGTACCATGTCCTGGTGCCTGACCATGCAAAATAAATGTAAAATAATTGTGGCAGGAAGATAGTTATGGGCTAGATAGGGAGCTGCATTTGTTAAATAGCTGCACAAGCAATAATATTGACTCGATGAATAAGTGAAAGAGTTCTGTCCAGTAGAAGGGATCCACATGGCTGAAAGCTGACAGTGTGGGTTCATTCTGGATCCAATCTAAAGGCGCACTTTTGGGGGAGATGAAACCTTCTGTAAAAGGAAAAGCTGGAGTTGAACTATTGCATTCACCTGAGCCAAAGAGAAAGAGATGGGAGGAAACATTTTATTTTTATTATTGTAGTTGGGATTTGTTCTGAACCCAGTGTCCCTGAACGCTTATTCAGATGTTTGCTTTCGCTGCGTTATAAAAGAGACACAGCAGGGATAGAAGGGTATCTGATAGACTTTTCATTTCTGTCTTGAAAGCTAACGAAAGCTGGTTTTTAAAATTGATATATATAGTTCTCAACATTATCCACTCAGCTTCTCAGGGGACTTAGTGAGCTTTAAAAAATAATACTTGTAAGGGTTGGGGGTAGGTAAGGCAGAGGAGAGTAATGAGGGAAAAATGGGGACAACCTTAATTGAAGAACATACTTGTATCAAAATTTAACTTATGGATAATTCTTATGAACAGTTAATTTAGGCCATTGTAAGTGTTCAATTCTGCACATTGACAAATGTATACACAACTGCCACAATCACAGTAGAGACTAGTTACATCACCAAAAAAAGGTGGCTGTGTCCTTTCCCAGCCAACAATTTCCTACCACGTCCAAGCAAACGCTGATAATATTTTCTGCCGTGATAGATTAGATTTGTCTTTTCCTGGCTTCTGATTTTTTTCTCATCCCATTTTTCCAATCGATTTATATTTACACTTTTTGTATTTTCTTTGTGATTGCTTCTTGTTTTTAGATTAATGTGTGCTCAGCTTACAAGTAATTGGAATTGGTTCCTTCTTCTCAAATAGTAAAAAACGTAACATCATTTAACTCAGCACACTATACTTCCAATGTAGATGATATTAGGTCAGTATTTTTTCTTAATCACTTCTTATTGACCCTCAAATTTTGACATAAAAAAGTCAGTATAGTATATCAACAGCATTGTATAACAACATAAAATAATTGTTATTATTATATATAATATTTTCTTTATAATTTATTTTCATCTTATGTTTCATTAGTGACAGATTTCTTTTTTTTTAGTTTCTGAAATGAATCATTTTAATTTTTAATTTATACTTCTTTAAGATGATGAAGAATAGGCAAACAAAGATGCTATAAGAAGTAATTTCATTTTGATCCTTTGTTACATTAGATTATTTCATTTCCAGTTGGTTTGTATATGGAAACTTGGCCAATACATCTTCTTCTTTAAATTTGCAAATGAGTAACCAAGAGTCAGGGAGATTTCTAAAAACCTAAGTCTCATGGATGATGATTTAAAAAATATGAGACTACAAGTAGTTGTCCAACTATAAGAAGAAAGACAAATAGAGTAATTTAGACATCAATCCAAATCATTTCCAACTATTCATGTTCCTATTTAACTGAAAATGTAATGTGCTTTCAAATTGAAAAGTGATTTAAACCATTCCAATAACTACTGTGTGCATTATCTTTTTGCTGCATTCAGTCTATGAATAGGTCAGAAAAAGGAGAATGTAACCACTTAGACTCTAAGCAAATATTTTAGTGCTCTAATTTGGGGTCCTTTCTGCATACAAAGCAATCATTTATGAATGTACAGTATGAGTAAAATTCACAGCAAAATTGTTTGTTTGTATATTGATACTACTAAATTTCTTCAAGGATCGATAATTGTAATTTTCACATTATATGATAAGATTCATTGTTACTGATGGTTTTCTCTTCAATAACATGCTTGTTTTATTGTGGATGAAAATATACATCTTGTCTTGGCACCAAAACAAAGCAAAGAGTGTGTGTGTGATGGAACCATTTCTCAGCAACTGTGGTCTTGCCAATGGTCCCATAGTTGATTTCTCCCCAGCAGGGCAGCTATGCAAGACCAACAGATGCATTTCTTAAATACTTGGTTATTTTCTTCTCTATTCATTCTTAATTGCATTGTGGAACGATTCTAAGATCAGTTTCTTCCTGCTTAAAGCACATCCTTTAGAATTTCTTTTAGTTACAGTTTTTTAATACAAATACTATTTGCTAAAATTGTTTTTATTTTGTTATTCTTTTTAAAAAATAGTTTAATCTGACATGATTTTTGTGTGATAGTTATTTTCTTTGTAATTGCAGACATTATTCTGTTGTCATACAACTTTCATCATTGGTACTAGTCTACCTCGATTCAATTGTTCCTTTAGGAAATTTTTTTTCTCCCTCTGAGTGGTTTTATAATCTCTAGCTTGCTATTTCATTTGAAGTGCAAATGCCTTATAATTTTTCTGCCTCAATGTCGTTTTCTTTCATGAATATGCACATTAATGTCTTTTATAAATTTAAAGGGATTCTTAGTGTTTCCTAGAAATTCAGTTTGAAGTATTTTAGATCTCCTTGCCTTCCCTTTGCGTCTCTTGCAAAAACCTTCCCTTGATCGGTCTCTGTTTCCTTTCGAATACTTTTGTCATATCTAACTAATAGTTCATTGTTTTTTTAATTACTCTGTATCCAAAATAATGTTTTATCCATCATTTGAATTGTTCCTTTCAATACTATAACTTCAGAAGTTCAATTTTTTTTAAGATCTGCTTGTTAAATTTTAGTGTCTCTCATTTGTTTTTCACCCCTTCCTTTCATTTCTTTAAAATATTCAAACTATTAAAATATTTAGATTGTGTTAGTTATAGTAATTTCAATATTTTAAGATACACGAGTTCTGATTATACACTCTCTTGCCTTCTTTCTCTGTAAATTCTTATTCTAATTTTTGTATTTGGATTTATTTTACTTGAAACATTATTTGTACTGAAGGTACATACAATTATAGGAGATTCTCATTAGTTGCAGCCACATTGTAGTTTATAAAAATAAAATAAAATAAAATAAATAAAAATTTATAAAATAAAAATTTATATTGTAGTTATATGGACCACATTGGTCGTATGGATTTAGGCTTCAAAATGGTTTGTGGCAATGGTTTTCAGAAGTTTTTATTTTTCTGTGACTGAGCAACAAAGCCTTGTTGCTCCAAGTTTCTTCATATCCCTATCATTCTCACATGATAGTTTATGTTGTCGGTTTTATATTGAGACTGCTTCAGATTGCCCGCCTTGGTTGAACACTAGCTTCCCCGCCCCCCAGCCCTGAACTTTGTAGATAGTTTAAGAATCTCAGTATCACCAGAGCTGGTGTTTGCCTCCAGGGACAACCCTAGTTTAAATTTTGCCTCCCTAGATTAACTCCTGAGAGTCAACTCTTTAGAAACACATTCAGGTTTATTTGGCCTTGATCTTGTTTCTTGTCTTCTCACTGTTTCCTGAAAAAGATTTTGTAGTATCTTTTGCCATTACTTTTAGTTGTTGGTGAAAGGCACGCTCAGGGGCCTGGATGAGGTTGGTGCTGTGGCAGTGCCTGGCGTGTACAGAAGTAACCTGCAAAGAACATCCCTATGTTTATAAACACTTCAGTCTCCAGTGTTCATAAAAACTCGATGTACACATTTTCATTGGGCTAGGTGCTATGGCTCCTCATTGAATTTAGAAAAACAAATCAAACTCTGACTTTAAAAATTAATTCACAGATTATCTTATACTCAGTTGTAGTATTCATGTATAGAAATACTGAAAACTAATTTAAGATTAGGATACTTCGTGAATACATCAAATTTCTTTTGTTCCCATTAAGAAGATAGAGGCTAATTACATATCATTATATCACATGTATAATTAGTTTTATATTTCACTTTTTATGTTTTTAATATTGTATTATACCTACTATCATATTACAGCTATTTACTATAATTGTTGTAGTGTAATACATACTAGTTATGTCATCTTAAATGGATTTCATAAATTCTGCAGGCCTTGGATTTTCAATCCATAAAGTAAAGCTTTAATTATGGCCTCATATTGTTATTTTGAGAACTAAGTATTCAATTTCAGTAGTCTGTGATAGTGTGGTACATTAAAAAAAACTTCTAATTTTTATGTTTCCTTTTTTTCCACCTTATTTATGTTGTCACTTTTCATTCCAGTGGAGAGGAAAATGAATTTATCCTAATATAGACTGACTCTAACACATTTCTTAATGTGGGCTACAGTTTTAAGGTACAGCATAAAGCATTTCACTTTAGGCATTCAAAACTGGGACTAAGAGAATGTTATCTTTCTTTTAAGAGATGGACCATTTAATATGGGGAAAATATACAACTCAGGGCCAAAACAAACGTCTTGGCACATGCCTCTTGGGCATGGCTGGTGTGAACAAAGCAGACATGACAGTTTTTGGAATGAGAAGTTTGAACAGAGGTCTCCCGAGCCTGTAGAAAAATGAACTTAATGCCAAAGGAAGAATTAAGTTCCTTGTCAGGAGTGGAATAGTAATGAATACATGAAATTAATTGGTTTTTCTGGAATCAAGAACCAATTAAGTTCTTATTTATCTTTGAGTCTTAAATATTACTGGAGATTAAAGTCTTTCATTATTTTATCTGATTATATTTCAAGATAATTATGAAAATTGTGTAGTCTTTTCTAAAAAGTATAATGTCCTATAGTTTCTATAAAGTTAACTTTAGAAAATTAATGTATATGCATATTAAATGCATATCGTTCTTTTAACACTCATAAGTAGAAAGTCTTCATCTTACTAGATAGAAACTGAAACATTTGTTAAGTCTTTACTGTAATACTGATGATATTAACCCCAGATATTATAGTTAATGACTGATTGGTTGAGTTTCAATATAGTTCTCAGAGTCTTGATCCAGTAATCAATTTATAGACAAATGACTAGAAGTAAATTGTAGGGAAATCTAAAAATAACTTTTTACTGGGGAAATTTTTAAAAATACTTTTTAAAAATAGGGAACATAGAAGACGGAACAGCTTAACTTGGGAAAAATATATATATATAATTAACTTTAGTAATAATAGAGTTTGTATTTTAATAGGATCTGTTGGTTTATCATAATACTCAAAATCATAATATTAATTACTGAAATAACTCATTTATATTAATAAAATTTGCAATTCTCTGCTTTTCATTGTACGCCAAAAAAAACAAAACATTGTCTACCTGAAATTTTCCTAAAATAATTTGGAATGTCTTTAAATCTTTTGAGTGAACATTGACAATAAAAAATAAAAAAGGGAAAAATCACCCTATGTAGAGTCCATTGTAAGAAATATGTTTCTATATTTCATTTACATTTTGCACAACTATAATGTTAGTCCATGTTCAGTTTGGTGTCCTGATTTGTTTATCTTTTATTTTATTGATTCCTTGGAAAATAGAGACAGAAATTGTCTGCAGGATGATTAGTGGGAAACACTTGGAGGAAATGCAGAAGTCAGACTGGATGTAGAAGTTAAGCTTCAAAGCAATTGTCCCAGAGGTGTTGGCCAGTTTCTTAACCCTGAAGTTGGGATTGCATTTCAGTGACTTGATGAATTGAAATGAGCTGAGAATATAGGACTTTTTATGCCCATGTCTACTAATCATTGGATTCAGGCCAATCCCATTGGGTGTTAACTATGAGTTCAGCAGTTTCCTTCTGGCAAATGAAATTTCTTGGAACGGCATCTCCTGTGATCTGTGCACTCAACAACTCCAGCAATTAGGGGCAAGATTACCTAGGTCTTAGATTGGAGATCTATTACCAAAAACATTGCATCTTTACTTTAATAGATGTACAGTTGTCATATCAGTGAATAATATGCAGCAGTGGGTTTTGTTAAAAGCTACATTATATTTCACTGTGAAGAAATTGCAAAATTACTTTTCCATTCCAGTCTTGCTTCTGAATTGCACTGTTTCCAATTTCCACAAGGGAAATATTATTGGAATTATAATTTAACTTTTTGTTCTCTCTTCTTTCTAGTTCTTTTTTCTTTTCTTATCTTCTAGTCATTTTCCACAGGTCAAATTCATAGACACATAATTCATTGAAGAGGTGAAAAATACTGATAATAGTTATCACCTCCCTGATATAATCATGGTACCATTTAAAATGAGTCTCCTTAAAAGGGTTTAAGACCTCATGTGACAACTGATTTTGCAGGACCATGAGTCATGTAATGCAATACTGTCATACATCTGGATATCATCTAAATGTATTACAAAACAGGCATGCCCTTACCCTGTCATTGTAGGATTAAGTAATAATCTGTTATGCCACAGACCTAATCATAATCCCAATTAAAAATATACCTTTATATAACATCTTTTCGGTATACACCCCAATATAATATTTCTGAGAAATACATGCAATATTACCTAGAATTTAAAGGAGTGGATAATTACAAATTAAGCTTATTTGTACTCATTATACATCATTTGGCACTATGTACTTTCTGGGTGTTTAATTTTTTTATTTGTACATTTCTTTTGTTTACTTATTGGTTTTTCCCACAGAGTTTTCGATTTCCAAGGATGGTTTTAGGCTTGGAATACAGGTCCCTGTCTCATGTATGGGGTGCCTTCTATACAATCTTCACTGTTGATACAGCCCATCCTCATTAGTCTGAATGTGTTGAGAAATTTGAAAAAAACTTAACAAACTGTTTTCCACATCTGCTCCACTGGTTTCCATGCCACAGCTAACCACCCTATTTCATCATAATTTATAATCTCCGATTTTTGGCAAACTTTGTAATTTTAATGGGTGTGAAATTAATCCATTTAGGGTTTAATTGAATGTCTTCAATAATTAATGTGTTCATAGATTTTAGTTCATCTCTATAATATTTATCTTTTATTTATTTTTTAACTTCCCAATTTTTCTTTTTCTTTTTAAATTAATTTATTTTCTGTTTATAGTTGACATGCAATGTTATATTTGTTTCAGGGGCACACATAGTGGTTAAATATTTATATACCTTACAAAATGATCACCCCAATAAATCTAGTACCCATCTGATACCATACATAAATATTACAAAAATATTGACTGTATTTCCTGTGTTGTACATCCCAGTGACTATTTGTATAACTGCAGTTTATACTTAATTCCCTTTCATCTTTTTCACCCATTTACCCAGCCCTCTCCCATCTGTGGATAATCTTTGATTTTTAAATTTCAGAGAATAAATTGTATATTGCAGAAGGTGATAATACAGAATGGTTTAAAATGGAGAATGCTCTAGGCACCGATTGTTAAAACTTAAACTCTATCCTTCTTTACCCTGTCCCTGGCCTTTCTCTGCTAGTCCCCCTCCCACTGATGATATGAACTGATACATAGTTTCTTTTTATTAAACTAAAGGGCTTAATGACCGCAGATTTTTCTTCCAGTTCTAAAATTGGATAGTGCATAATAAAGAGCAAATTGCAACATTAAAATATGCGATTTATTTTCAGTTACTTTAAAAGGTGATAATGTTATGTAATTATCGCAGACAGATATTCTTAAGCCCAAAGTTCATGGTAGCATCTACGTCTGCTGACTTGAAATTCAGCCCTCTCGATTAGATTGCAGTACTCCCAGCACACTGAACTCTGCAAGCGAAGGTGCAGTTTGCAAGCCTACATGCTTTCAAGTAACATTTTCTGTCATAACGGCATTTTGTCTTCACCTGCATTTTTCCTGTATTTTCTGTTTTCTTTACAGGTAGTTTAAACTGTTGATGCTTATCCTTGACTGATTTGTTTTTACAATGCGTTACTATATGAAAGTCTAATATCGATAATTGTCTAATATTTTATTCAATTCTAGCTATCATCAAGATGTTTAAATAATGTATCATAAGGATTTATATCATGTATGGAAATAGTTTCCTAATTGAGATTTAGAACACCTTAATACAGTTACTAAGTCTTTCATTTTTCTTTATCGATTATATTAATATTTTAAATTCATTATCTGTACCCTTTACCATTTTTTTTCAATGAAGTAAAATTAAGTTTATAATGGTCCTTTCTAACAACATGTTTAATATATTTAATATAATACTTTTTAAAGTATTATGTTGAGAACACTTCTTTCAGTTTACTTTTATAAAAATTTTTATCTCACATGTTGTTTTTAACTTGCACTGTATGAAGTCACTACACAAAATAATTTTTAAAAACAAAATACTTCTTTAAAGAGAAAGTGCTATAAAAGTTTCGTATCAATATATGGACTAATATAAATATTTGAGCCTTGCTTTATTAAGATAAATTTCTATGCAAATTCTCCCTGGAATAGGCTCCGTTTGCAGCTGTAAGAATGAATACGTGAAGAAATGACAAGACAGACAGCCCGTCACGGCAGCAGCTGCTCCGATCTGTACAAGAGACGCGGAGGAGAACGAACAGCCTGTCTGTGTTCTCGCTGCCCTGAGAGGAATGAGCTGCTAAAGGGATCATGGCCTTAGGCTTTTCTGTAAGCACGCCACTTAATTGGAAAGTGAAATATGTGAATTTTTCTAAGTTAACAATGAATTCCAAATGATAGTCTTATCGTTGAACATGCACATTTGTTCCATAATTTATCTTTAAAGATTTTTTGGTTTGAATAACTTCATAAAAATCTCCCAATAATATAATTTGAATATTAGCTGAGTAAAAAATGTTAAGTGAGTCAGTTCATAATAAAATCCTGCATATTCACTCTTCACATGGCTTTCTGTTTTTCTTACAACTTTTTTAATGTATTAGGTACAAATTGTTTTTATACAATATAAGAACATTGTGTTGAAATATTTGATTATATGCATTCATTGATTCAAAGTAAAATGAATTAATACCTCCATAACATGTAATTCTTGAAGCAAAGATGTCCAAGGATTATGCAAGGGTATGAATAATAATTAAGTATGGAATTTAGGCTGGTTAAAGATGTAGGTGAGATGGAAAAGATAATCAATAGATCACAGATCCTTGTGGAGACTAAGGATTATGGAAAGTATTTCTAGAGTGAAGGAGCTTGAAAGGCAAGACACAATGGTTTTAGAGTGAGATACTTTCAATCGATATTACATAGTACTTCAAACTACCTGTAGTAGCAATTCCTGGCATATGGCCATGGGGGAAATGACTGACTAGAGTGGAAGGAGAACAAGCCTATTAGCCAGGAGACTTACTGGCAACATGAATAAAAGCACGAACAATGAGGGCCAGGGTGGTGCTTTTGAGAACATGAAAGTGATCCTGGAGCTAAAATCTATAAACCTTAGGCAGGACCAAGATCTATAGATTACTGAAAGGAGGAGGGACAGTGATGTGTCACGTCTAATTATATGTTAGGTCAGCAGGGAAGAGGACAACAGAATGGTTAAAGACAAACTACCCTATTTCGGTTCTGTTGGTACAAAGGGATATGGGAATGAGATGCCACCACCTAGAGGGATTAATGGAAAGCAGTGTCTTCTGAAAAGACCCAATTTTTAGGACAAGAAAGTGAAATATTGAGAGAAGATAAAATTCAGAGATAAAATTAAGAATTTGAGGAAGGGGATAAGTTTTCAATGACTGAACATGAATTCCAGTTTGTACTTTCAGTAGTTCAGTTGTAGTTAAGTCATTAAAGAAAGAGACAGGTGAGATCAGGTATGAGATTGTATGAACTCTTATAGGAATTAGATGATAAGAAATTAGAAAATAATGCAGAAATAGCTTTCAACATGGATTATGACCAAGAGAGATTACTAATAATACACACAAGAAAGATAATTCTAGAGAATCTGTTATCCTAGATAGGGGGAGAGAAGTGGTGGTCTTTCAAAGTGGGGAAATTATGGGGCTTGCAAAACACCCATACTGGTGATGTGGAGTCCAGCTAATGAATAGTTGACTTAGCTTTAGATGCAGCTAATACCTCCCTTGATACAGTCAAAGAGAATATGGAAGCCAAGGAGGAATCTGTCTTGGTTCAAGCTTGTGGGATTCCCAGTTGGCCCAAGCAATAAGTGCTGGCCAAATAATTCCCAGGACACATTATGTAATAAAGATGCTGTACCCCTTGATTTAAAAAAAATGAAAATAATGTTAAAAGTACTACAATTCATAGCCATATCTGTCCTTCACAATTTAGCAAGGGGAGTTTTATTTGTTGTTACATATTTTAATTATAACTTTAAATAATTTAGCATGAATTTTACCAGTTATTTTTGTGATGTACAATATCAGTTTAAAATCCAAATATAAGAACATCTACACTGTATATGAAATCATCAAAATCACATCATCTGTTTTTACATTGCAGACATGCATTTGTATTTTGTTCTTAACAGAATAATGGAACGATGAAAAACTAACTTAGAGGATTTTTACTTTTTGACATGCGTATATTCTACCAAAACTCTCTTTATCTGGGTAACTGATGAATAAGGAAGGATTAGAAGAAAAAGGAACATGGGCTGCTTTATAGTTCCCTTTTCTTCAGTGTCATCATTTTCTGTGTAAGTGGTTGGCTCACACAGGAAATAATGTAATAATAAATGATATGATAGGATCATGTGAGTGTACATGTTTCTTAGAACATCAATGTCTTTTCTAGCACTTGAGGCAAGTTCTTGTTCAACTTGAAAATGCATCCTCTCAAGACTGCCAGTGCCCCTACTTAATCAGTAGTCAGTTGTAACAAGCTTCCTTGCATGTGTTTTGAGCCTCATCAAAACTGCATGAATCACGAGCCTACTATAGTTTTGTGCTATTGGTGTTTTGGGCATGCTATATGTGAATACAGCAGCAAAATATAGCTATAGACATGAAGTGCATGTATCTCCTTTGCCCTTGCATATGTCCCACTGTCTCATCGAACTTAAAACACAAAACTTCAAAGATAAAATTAAGAATTCTAAAACAGGTAATAGCAGAGCATTAAACCAAGAGCAGTGCTTTTCAGATCATGGAGGCTTTTACAACTGCACAGGTCTCATGTCCATGAAGAATCCTACAGATGGTCTAATTCAAATGAAAATATATTTGAATCTACATTCTTCAAGATGTCAGTGATCTCAAATTAACTAGACAAGTGTTTATACCAGTAAAATGTTATTTTTGAATTATATTTTTATTTTGCAAGCATACAGAGGTTAAAATAAAATATTTCGAAGGAAATGTCCTGGCCAGTATGACTCAGTTGGTTGGAGCATCATCCAACAAGCCTAAAGGTTGCAGGTTCGATTCCCAGTCAGGGCACATTGCTAGGTTATTTGTTGGTCCCTGGTTGGGGCATGTATGAGAGGTCACCAATCATTGTTTCTCTCTCACATTGACTTTTCTCTCCTCCTCTCTCTCCCTCCCTTCCCATATCTCTAGAATCTATAAGCAAGTCCTCAGATGAAGTTAAAAAGTATATGTGTATATGTATATTTATTTTCTTAAAATATATATATATATATATTTCTGAGAAAATGAATTTAGAGAAGTGTTGTTTACTATGTAAATTAATTTGATATGTTTAGGAGAAAGTTATTTCTAATTCAGCTTTTTTCAGCAAATGCCAGGAATGTGAATGTGAATGTGAATGAAATATTCTCTTGGTTATTTATCCTCAATTATGCTTATGGCAAAGCTATATTTATTTTTCAATTCCTGACCAGAAAAATACTCCATGCCTTGATGGACCTTTTCTGTGCTTTTAATTATTGCTATTGTCTTTCGATTTCTCTTGCTCTCTGCAGCTATTCAAGATTTTGAAAGGGTCAAGACTCACACCTTTATGCAAAATATCTCCACTTAAGTTATACTCAGAAAGCAGGTTTGAAGGACAGAAATTCATTGGATTAAAAATAATATTTTTCACATGTTAGTGTTCCAAAGCTATTTGATTAAGGAGAGATTTTTATTTTTCAATATGTGCAATCATCTCTAGATTTACAAAACATTTTTACAAAAAGTACATGTATATCTAATTAGTAAACATAGATAAAAATCTTCTCAGACACATATATTAAATATAAAGCTCTGAGACAAGATTTTACCATAAGTATAGAATAACCTTCAGAATTTTTGTTGCTGTGGATTGCATCCTCAATCTATTTGGTTGCTTCATTTATATTATTAACTTTATTTAACTTTAAATACTATTTTCTCTTTGTTTTTTTTTGACCTGGCTTTTTTGGAGCAAATTTCTATTATTAGATTCACTTGGAAGGGGTAAGAAGAACAAAGAGCATTTTTCCTTAATGTGGGTACACATTCATCAATTTAGATGGGAATTCCATTGGAAATCAATAAACAGAGAACACAAAAAAGTGTCAAAACTTGTCACCTAAATGGCTTTTGGAGCTAGGGAGCTTAGAAAAATCACCCAATTTATGATCACTGGATTAAGTGAGTGAAGTGTAGCATGATCAGTTCCAAATACATCTTACATGTGATATTTGTCTAACAATTTGTTCTGCCTTTCTCTTTCATTCTCCTCTGCACATGGTCTCTTTCTATTTCTCATCAAATAATAGGTAATAGTATCAGTTCCTTTGGTAGAATAACACAACCGTGAACTTGAAAAATACATTACAATAATTTCATCATCCAATCACCAGTATTTAGAAAAGTTTGTGTTCAAGAATATTACTAAGGAACCAAAGGAATTAGTAATGATAAATAGATTAGGAACAGCTTATGTTTGTGTTAAAATAGCAAAACAATTTTCTTTAAATATGGATTATAAATAAGTAATATATTTTAGAATTTCCCTTGTCCATAGTAAATAGTCAGTATTTTTCAATGTTAATTATTAAGTAAATACAGTATGTCCATAGAGCTCTTTATTCTAGAGGCAAAGAAATATGAATTACTGTGAAAACATATATGTGCATGTATCAACCAAAGATGAGAGTGGTTATTTCAAAATTATATATTTGTTTAAATTAAACACTTTTAGTAATTTATTTGTTCCTAAATTATAAACTTTGAATTGAATTTTGCTCTTAATTTTTTTAATACAAGGGTGTTACTGACATAATAAATGATTAGTTTATACATATGTATCTATCTATATATGCCATTATAGTAAGTATGAAATTACATATCAATTTTATTATAAGAAAAAAGTAAAATATTAAAATCAGTTGTATGTAGCCATTTTATCCATAGATTAATTGACTATATACTAATTTTAGTATTTCTTAATGATACTAATAAGCAAATTGAAAGTGTTTTCTGTATCCTTATTTTTCATCATTTTTTCTCTTAACATCTCTTAAGGCCACAGAGTTATACTTAATTTTTATTGCTTCTTCAATTCTAATAGGTGTCAAATTACTCTTACTGGAATAAAACAAATGACTTCAAAGTGTCAGAATCATTAAATCAAATTATTTTTCTTAAAGACATTGCATTAAACTATATTTAGCTAGTGTGTAAGGCCCTGAACTTGCACTTGTTGAAATGTTCCCACCACTAAGGATACGCTAAACTTTTAGGGAGTGTTAGAATGCTAGAGTGAGCAATGTCATTGCTATTTTGTCACTCCCTATCCTCCCAAAGGGAAAAGGGAGATACATAAAAAGACTCACACATTTACACGTATTTATCCATATCGTATTATTTCATTCATTATGGTGAGCAACATTGTTTTAACTTTTGCTACTTGGGGTCACATTTACTATATTTCACTCCTATTATAAATAGGCTTAATTTTGAAAAAGAATAAATGTACTGCTGCATAATTTGAGAATCCTTCATCTGTTTGGTTTATTTGTAGATAGCCTGTTTTTTATTTTTTTTCTTGAAAAGAAGTTTAATAGTCAATCAATGCCATTCAATACATGGCCTAAAATTTGAGATACCTAAATACAAATGATACATTTAATAGTCTGAACATATTTGAAAATTTTGATTTAGCCTGTGATGTCCTGGAATTTTTATAATGGGGACATGAGATATTATAAATTAGTCACACAACTTACTTATATATAACATTTTAGTACTTATGGTTTTTACATTTTTAATTTAATCTTCCTTTATATACAAAAAATTTTTTTTTCATAGTATTTCACCTGTCAGATTTATGTTATCCCCAGTCCAACTCAGTATCTTTAGGAAGGAATCTGGGGAAAGAATGAAGAGGAATCATAAAGAGTTGAAGATCTTCGGTAAGAAATACAAAACTCTTAGAGTATTTAAAAAATTTAGTTAATTAGAAAGGAAAATATTTTCAAAAGTTAGTAAGATCTGATAACTGCTAAATAGGAAAAAACACTATCTCTTTCAGACAAAAGCTGCAAAAAAATAATTACAAGGGAACAGTGTTTATTTGGTAGGAAAGATGAGGGGGATAAAGGCAACATAATTTTTAGTTGTGCCCTTTGGGTCTGTCAAGGTAACTGGTATCTTTTTTTATATATTCTCTGTCTCATTTTCTAATGCCGTGAAGCTCAAGGAGACAAAGTTGAAGAGTGAAAACTTTAACTTCAGGAAGAAAGATAGCAGAACATTTAGGTTTCATTTTGGCTTTTCACTTCCAATTTGCAATGCTCCCCTTGGGAGGGAGAGAAAGGATTGCGTATTTCATTGGGATATTGGAAGCTGGTCTTATCAAAACTTTTATTAAGAATACTTTTATATCAAACTATTGTATATAAGTACTGTAATCATTCAATTGTATTGAATATCTGTGGAAAATAAACTGATATGCCACGGCATATCTTCTGTTGTGAATGGAATTAGAAAGAATAAATTCTGGGAGTCACAAGACTTGATAGAATTTGGTAGATGTCACGTCCCATATTTGTTTATTAAAGTAGGCATTTCAAGTTTTCAGCTTGAATCTGTATGGTCTACAAACTTTCACATGGAGTAGGTGACCTTTCTTAATGCTTAGAATGGGTATAAATTTATGTTAAATAGGGCAATTAATGGTTATATCTACATTAAAATACGTTATTATTTAAATCATCTCATTTTTAGTGAGAGCACAGCACAGTTTACATAAGGAAAATCAAAACTCCAGCAGAATCTACAGTGGAAGGTCTTACAGCCTCATTATGAACAGATAATTACTTTACAAAAGGAGAAAAAAGTGAAGGTGACCTAATAGCAACACCAGATGTTAAGGTAAAAATTATAGCAACTGAAGGAACATCAATAATGCAATGTCAATAAATATGCAAATAAGTATTTGACCTACTAATTTCAAATAATTACAAATGTTCTCTAAGGAGCTAAGCTCACATTTGAGAGGAAAATTTTTCTGGAAAAGATTTTTTCACTGAGCAAGAGTTTGTATTCTGCTCTGATAGCTGGTTGAGTATGTACCCCAATTTTGGTATTACTTAATATACAGTTTAGTGTGTCCAAAACTCTCTCATATTAAATTGTCAGTATCAATTCAGAAATTCAATTATTTAATTATTTTTTCCTCAGAAGGAACTAAGCACATAATCAAAAATGTACATGTCTTGATTTGTTTTCAGAAAGCATTAATCCTACTCACTTCTGCAAAGTTTTATGTGTTGATTCACTATGATGCTTTACATTTAAAATTGTAAGCGTTTAAATAATATGCAAGTAGTGGGGGGTTGTTTAAATAATTGCATCCACTTTTAAAAAATGATAGGCAATTCAGCCAGCAAAATCTAATGTATTTGGGAGAGGCAGGGAAATTGCACTTCAGGACAAATGAACTATGGCCAACCTTAAGTCTAGAGAACAAAGGAAAAGAGTGTTCTTGTATAGAGGAAAGCAGGAAGTTAGGAGGAATTCTTCTGAACAAAAGTTTAATGGAGGAATATGAGAGCTGGATTGGTAGTGGCTTCTCATTGGCTGTCAAGGGCAGCTTGCTGTTGGCAGTAGAGAAGATATAGTCCTTCTTCCTGCTGGACTATGTAAGCTGTGATGAGTGATATTTGAGATCCTTCCCTTCATCATTTCCAATATTGAGTTAAGCTTCCTTAACATATTTTTTCATACCATATTCTCACAACACTGAAGACATACTGTTCCATGTTAAATTATCAGCACAGACTGATGGTAGTTCAAAGTTCTGTACCCTGTGAAAAGGGGAGAAATTTCACGTTCGTTCAAGTCAAATCAGTAAGTGTTTTGTTCAGGTTATTCAGTGGGGACAACTAGTTAATCGTTAATCAGGCACAGAATGGGAATTTGGAAAGACTATGCATGATCTTGTAATAGTTAGAATAGGGAATCATTTGTTGAGTGTTATACAAGTCATACAGGGAAGAGGCAGTTCTTGGAATGTAAAATGTTTAGGAGATTTCTTTATTGTTGCTCCCTCCCAGGAGCACAGGGCTCACATAAGTTTAAATTGCCAAAATGAATAATTGAATGCATTATTCAAATTTTATAGCTTACAGTGTGATATATATGGCTATTTATAAATCTACATATCTACCTACATTTTTCTGTGGATTTTGATATTGATATGTGTATTTATATGATTTTTTACAAAAGTATGAGCAGATCGGGTTTTTAACATGTTCAATTGTGTAAGACTAACCTGTGTATTGCAGCATATTTGTCATCTGTGGCTTGTGACCACAATGTGCCAGTGACCTCTTGATGTACTATGACAATTAAAAAATACTTCCACCTTTTAATCCAAATGTAACCTAGCAGAGCAGTTCTGAATTTCTTTGAGAGTCATTAGAATGCAGATGTCAGGATTACATTATAGATCTCAAATACTAAAGCTATATTTTAATGTGATGACCTATATTTATTCTCAAAGGGATGGATATGTGTTGTTACATTGCTTTGTTGCAACTAAATACCAGAAAATACTTGTTTTGTTCCATATGATCTCTTTGACCATAAATGATTCATCCGAGCCAGTCATAGGACAGAAATTCTACTTACCTTGTCAGCTAGTGGTGTCCTCCTGACAAGTGTGACCTCAGGGTTGTCTGAAAAGTTTTTTAAAATGGATTTTGTGTTCATCAATAAAACACAAAGTGATCGCTTTGCTCTGTCTTGACATTTTCAAAAATATGTAAAATATGACCATACCAGTTCATGGGAGAAGTCACATTCTAAGGGATAGAAGGGAAGAAAGAGTGTGAGAACCCTAATATAAAGTTTCTGGATTTAGTCTTTCTGCAACTGTGGTCATGCAAGTAAACTTTTTTATTGTTTTAGCAAGTCTGACTTTCAGATTTTATTACTAGTAAACAAAGTCATCTAAAGTGACATACTATATTTTTACTGAGTCCAATAAAATTAAAAAAAAACTTTTTACTATTTCTGAAAACTCATGAACGTATAAACTATCTTTCCCAAGTTAAAAATCAAATTTCTTTTAGAATAATAATATGAATTATTTTTTTAAATAAAGAAACATTGACTTAGCAAAAATTTCCCTAATGGGGAAATTAAAGACATATTTACTTGCTAGAAAGAGTTAATGAAAATCTTTTTGGTAGCCAGCTTAGGGAGTCAACACTGGGAGTACATTTAAGGAACATGGAGAAATCACTGTGCAAAATGTTAAATACAAATATTAGTCCACCCTTTGTGTTATATCTAAATATGCTTTTGCCTATATGAGGCAAAATTAACAATATTGACTTTTTTATGAAAAAGTTCTCCAAATGAATTGTGTACTGGAAGTACTAAGAGAACAGAACCAATAACAGGCTCTGAGAAGAGGAGGGAATTAAATTAGAAAATTTCAGGAGCTGAAGCTGCTGCCGGTGGATACTAACTGCTACTCATTGAAATTCCAGAAGGAAAATGAAGCCTGAATACCAAAAAAGCGGGTAAGTATCAGAGAACTATTTACATGGAGTAGGAGATACTGAAAGTCATAGAGACATCAAGTTACTCAGTAGAGATTATGTCTTGAAAACCCAACACGTTTCAAGCACTGTATGATTCTGGGGATACAATGATCAGAAAGAATAAGATATTACCTTTTCTCTGATAAAATTTATACTCTTTGGGGGATAAAAAGTAAGAAACAGGACACGCTTTACTAGCAATTTGTTCTATATGCACATAAAGGAGTAATGGTGGAAGAGGGACTACAGTGAATAGAATGGTTAGGAGTAGAAAAAATAACTGAGAGATGACAGTTTTGTAGAATTCAGAAAAACAAGCATAACCTAGCTATGGGGAAAATGTGCTGGGAAAATGTGATGAAGGCTGAGAGAATCATTTACAAAGAGGCTGGGGGTAGATTAAGTTTGCCTGGGCAGCCAATACAGACAAGGCCTGCAAACCCAGGATATTTTGAGCAAGTGAGATTGTGGATCTGGATGGGATTGAAGATGAATATATGGATCTGACTGAGAAAATTTGCACAGTAAGGAGTTTGGATTATACTCAAACTGCAAAGAAAAAGCTTTTGGCAAGTTATTAGAAGTTAAGTGACATATTTTTTTTTAACAAATCAAGCTCGGTGCTTAACTGGGGATCATTATAAAGTGGTAATTGAAGAAGTCAAGTGATGAGTTAAAAGATTATTGCTATACAAGTTCTTAAGTCATTTGGACTATAATATAGGAAGTGAAGAAATTCAGTAAGTCTTTTGGAAAGATATATACCAATTTTTTCAAGGATTTGGGTTTAGAGGAAGAAGAAAGAGAAGAAACAATGATTTTTTAGATCTTTTTTCCATAAGTACATGGAAATATGCAATCTCCATTTACTAAAATGGAAACAAAACAAAATCCCAGCAAATTAGGAAAATCTTTGCTCTCTTTTACATATATCAATTTCTAGATGTATATTACAGCTGAATTATTCTCTTTCCCGAAATATCTGTGATGGGGATTGCTGATATAAAAAACTTGTCCTCACATGACAATAGCAATCCATCCAGTATTCTTAACATGTGTCAAAGAATTTAATTATCCTAGAATCCGTCCATTAGTTTTAGGAAGAGAATTCACCAGTTCATATGAGCACATTGTTGCCAACCTAAAGAAGAGTTTATTATCTTCCCACAGAGCATCATGCACAAATTCTGGGTCATCTCATCAAGAAATAAATTCCCCCATCCCTATTGGTGAAGAAATGGTGTGATTGCTACCTTGAACTTGGAGAGGGAAGCAATATTTTGAAATTAGAGCCAGCCTGCCAGCTGGGTAACCTTGGCTCATATGATAACCTTTTGTAATTAAACTTCCAAAGGTCTGGGACCCCTTCTCTCTATATCATTATGTGAAAGTAAATTTCTCTGTTATTAAAACCATTTTTGAGAATGAGTTAGCTTAGCTTGTGATTTTACTGATAAATACATACTTCCTAGAAAATCATTCCTACTAATCACATTAGTGAAAGTTTTAACAACCATAGAAAGATGGACTGTTGGATAGGGGTGTGTGGGTGTGTGTGTGTGTGAGAGAGAGAGAGAGAGAGAGAGAGAATAATGTGGACCAACCAACTGGGAAATTGAATTAAAAATATTACCTAACATTCCAAATGGAATAAATTGATATTGTTTGTTCTACATTGCTGAGTGAGAGAGAGTGTGAAATAATGTCCATATTCAATGAGAGTCACTGCTGTACTAAATGCTGCTAACAATAGAACTGAGGCAGGGGAGTGGTACTACGTAAGCAACATGTTTTCACATGTTAATCTAGAGTCTGAAATAAATGCCATAGTAAATCAGTCAGGAAATTAATGAGAACCAAGAAAATAATCTAAATCAAGTGTTGGCATCTCTCTGCATGCCACAGAATTCATATAACTTTTGTCAAAATTCTGTGCACAATGCTTAAGATGTCTCGTGCTTTTCAGTGGCGTTGGTGAGGATATACAAGCCTAGGAAAACATCATCTTGCAGGTAGGATGATCTGCAAGTTTTGTAGTCCTGTATACATTTCTTAACATGGGCATTTTACTTGCTTTTGAACAGCAGCCAAATAGGAAAGTGTTTTAAATAAGCAAATTAAATTAATTCTATATCCTTTAAAAAATGAAGCAGATGCAATATGTCCTCCTTGTTTCACAGAAGTAAATAGCCATCAATAAAATTGCCATCTCATATTTTAAAGTTTAATCAAAGTCACCAATTTCAACTTTATATTCAAGACATATTAGTAAGAGACCAGTGGCCTGTAAACACCCTAACAAAATATAATGAATGCAAAGCAGATCAATTTAGTTGAAGAATAATGAGAAAGGTAGCTTAAACATTTCATTTGTGTTATACCTCAAGTTAAACCTTAGTATATCAGTGTTATGATGCTTTCCTGGTGTGGAAATTTAGAAAAAAGGTAACTATACATTTAGGTATTCCTTCCATACTGTAAATTGTTTCCAGAAAGAGGTTGTTCAGTTATTGTCTACATTTTCCAAATCATGTCAGAAATGTAATAGTTAATTATACAGTAAATTTCAGGAAGAGGAAGACAATGAAGAAAAATGCATGTTACAAATTAATAAATATTTTGAAATAGTAACATTTGAATTTATAGTTGTAAACAATCACATAAACTTTTTGCCTAGCAAAAAAACCTCCCTTTGAAAATAGAAAAGTTGGAAATATCACATCATCTATAATTTGTTGCTTTCTCTTGTTACTAAAAACTGGAATGATCAGATTATATTGTTTAGGCAAGAAACTTAGCTCGTTTGAGCCAGTTCTTCTGTCTTGCATGTTTCAACTGTAACATTGGTGTGGCAAAGTTTATAGAAGAAAAAGACTGGAACTGAGATCATAATACTTTAATGTTTTCTTCCTACCAACCTCCAAACATTAACATAACCTTTACTTTTATTCTTTTACCAATTTTAAAGTATACTTTTTGTTAGTTGGAGCAAGTGAAGTCTGGTACTTGGTTCATGCCATTGCAGAGAAAACCAGCCCAAAATTTCTACAGGATGGGCAAGGACCTGGAGAAGCAGTTTGTAACTCTCCAGTGAGGATATCTATGTAGCTGGATGTAGATAAGTTATGGATTTAGAGATTTGTGAACTCTATACATTAAGCGATCCCTGTAAGTTATCATTCCAACTATAATACTTCAGAGATACATTGATAATTAGTTGGCAGAGTAGGAATGCATAGAATTCCAGGTCAGAATAACAAGGAAAAAAAGTTTACACATATGATCTCACCTATAAGTGGAACCTAATCAACAAAACAAACAAGCAGGCAAAATAGAACCAGAGTCATTGAAATAAAGAACAAACTGACAGTAACCAGAGAGGAGGGGGGAGGGGAAAATGGGAGGAAATGGGGAAATGTCATCAAGGAACATGTATAAAGGACCCATGGACAAAGCCAAAGGGGAGAAAATGGAGACGACTATACCTGAACAATAAGAAAAATTACTACCACACACACACACACAAAAAAAAAAACATAAAATAAAGATGATGGTGATGATGATGATGATTTTTAAAAAAGTTACACATGAATATTCTGGTAACGTTAAGAGAAAAATCTTACAACTTTGATGTAGAAAACACATAATATTTACAAAGAAAAAATTCAAAAGACTACCTGATATTATATATTTTTGTTGTTGTTTGCACTAAAAGAAAAAAAAAATTTTAAAAGTCTGTATGTACAGAAGATTGCCAAGGAATAAGCTCATGACTCTTCAGAAATAACCTTTGGAGACCAACCTGAAAGTCTGAGAAACACAGTATGGTTCTCTAGGATAACAGGGACAATGGCTTAATCATATCTCAACTTATGGGTTGCCTTCTGTTACCAGGAAAATCTCACTTTTGACTTTCTTGATTCTGGCCAAAGTTTTAGACTTTTTTCCCTGCTTAGTTTGTAATCAGCATATAGATAGCAAACCCAAGATATTTTCTACAAAAATATAAGTAATTTGAGTAGCCCTACGTATAAACATATTAGTATCTTTATTTCTCAAACAATTTGATTCAGTATCAGGAGATGTTAGTTATAGATGTTATCATTAACACCACAGGTTTTTCACATTTTGTTCTTCTCACTTTGAAATCAGTAAATGCAATTAAAAATCTAAATTTTTCAGTATCTTTGATTTTATGCTCTTAAATACAAGTAACTGCATATACATTTTTTCTTTTTAGCATATTAATTTTACTTGAAAGTTATAGTTGAAATGTAGAATAATATCTTTAGTATTGATACAATTCATTTTTAACTGTAACCTTAAACTGTACAAAGAATCAAATAATTCGGAAAAAAGCCAAGGACTGACAATTTTTAAACCAAAGTTTTTCTAAAATATTTTATCTCATTCACGAACATGTTTCTCACCACTTGTCCCACAATCTGCTGAGTGTTATTTTTTTTCACATTTTGACAGGTTTTGTATATACCCTATGAAATGCAACAAGGTTGAGATTTTAAAAAAAATATCATGTAGCTAACAATTTTTCCACACAGAAAAAAATCTATTATCATATTAGCTAACAATTTTTCCAAGCAGAATTGTGTTTAAACGTGAACTAGTAATAAATATGTTTGTTATGCATAGATAAAACTCAAAAAACAGAGAAAAAATTAATAATAATTCAAAAATAAATCACAGATGACAGAAATAAATTAATCAATTATATATAAAATAGCATTAAATATTACATATTCATGATTATACCATATATTTATATGTATGTACATATATATCATAACGATATAGCACTTCTGATTGCATCCATACATCTAGGCAGCCCAAATTTAAAGTAGAAAAGAAGCAATATAAGTATTAGGGGAAAGAAAACAATTTTTGAAATAGCAATTTATTTTCTAGATGAAAAATATAAACTGCAACCTTACATTTGACATGAATATATATCAAAATCTTTCCTCAAATGCGAATTGAACCCTGAATTGTTTTTTGCAGGCCTGATTACAGTGCAAGTTAAATCCAATAAAAATTGTAACACTATACTTGTTATAGGCCCTTTTCTCTAATAAGTATTGATTTTGAAATATTGGTAAGGATTATAGCTTATAGGTAAGAAACTGTTGTTCCAAATAAAATACGAGTATTTTTCTCTAGGTGAACTTTTTAGCTATAATTTGCTGAAGTGATTTAATATGATTAATGAAATTAGAGATAGCATTGATTTCCGTTCATTGTCACACTTGACATATTAAAGATAGTTTAAAATGTGATGAAAATTCACGTGATGAAAGCTCAAGACAAATGAACTCTGGTATGTCAAGTTTATTTAAAATGAGGTAATTTATATCACAGAGCAATGTACATTTGTTGGTCAATTCATAGGTGCCTCAGCAATTCACAAACCTCAGCATTTCAGTTCATTACTGTAATCCATAAAGGCAATTTTTCCTAATCTTAGATACTTGAGGAACAGCAAATACTCAAAAGGTTAAAAAAATTCATTAAATCTAAAAGAACCCTCATTATCAGTATTATAATGAAGTGATTGCAATACCATACATTTTAAAGAGAAATATTTTATTAAAGAATACAGCTATTCTTTTAATAATCTCAACTGATCTCTATTGAATTACTGCATTACATGTAGCTGACAAGTATAATGTAAAATATTTTATATTTCTAATGTTTTTCCTAGAAAAAAGTAAAAAGATCTTCATTTAAATGTAAATGAATAATAAAGCATTAATTGTATGTATGTCTTAAAACAACAACTAAAAATACTGAAAAACTTTTGTATAATTAATGTTTTAATTAAAACCTCTTCTATAGTTTAAGAATTAGATATATTACAGGTTGCCATTGCAGATTTGGACATCTTGCTATAATTTTTCAGCTTCCTTTACTCCCTATTTTATCCACGACTAAGTAGACTGAACACTAAATCAAAATATCAAATCACGCATGGGTTCCAGCATTGTTGGTTCAGAGGCACAAATACAACCAGGACGTGGGACGCAGTAGCCCAACAAGAAGAACAGACTAACATTTACATAACAATTATAAAACATTCTAATATATAATTTGACAATACTAATTTGGGGAAGTAATAGATCAAATGAGAAATCAATTGTTCTGGAAATCAAGAAATATTTGATCATGAAGAGAACTATGATTGTTCTACATGTAAGGTATATGCGATGTAGTGGTAATGAAGGTATTTTCCACATTTATTGCAATTAGCTTAGCAAATATTCAATGGTGCAGAGAAGCAGTAAGTATGAAATAAATTTATTAATCTATTTATTAATTAATTCTATTAATATTTACTACGGACCAGGAACAATTGGGGATAAAAGATGAATATGATCTGACACTTGTTCTTAACAAGAATATCACATATTTCATTTATCAAGCACTTGCTTGATACTGACTAATTACATTCTCCTCTTCATTAAATTCTTAACTCTGTTCCAGGGTCATTTCATTTGGGAAGCCATCTCAGACTTCACTAGGATGGGTTTGTGACCTTCTAGAATGATCAAAGAGTAGTGTTCTTTGAACATCCTTAGAATAATAATCACTCTTGTATAATTTTACTTAGCTCTTCAATGGATTGTGTAAACATTTAAAAGATATACTATTAGCTTCCAGATTAGTATTTGGCCAACTTTGCCCACTGCCAGTGCCTCTCGAATTCAATAGGCATATAAATCATGCTGGGATCACATGAAAATGTAGATTCTGATTCAGTATTTCTTGGTTAGGGACTGCAATTCTGCATTTCTAATTCGATGTTTATAATGTTGATTGGTGGACCACAGTTATAGTAACAAGGTAATAGATGTTATTAAATTACTAACCATTTAATGATTGACAAAGATGAGAGGTAAAGAATATTCGTATTTATTGAATGAATGGAAAATATTTTTAAAGATATTACCAGAGCTTGGAAAGCCAAAGAACAATAGAAAGTGGAGGATTTAAAGATGCAGAAGCACATCTGGATGAAGTTCAGTAAAAATGCAGCTTTTCCTATACCTTATAATTTGTGCAATGGCCTAAGAATGAAATGGGCAGAATGATACAATCACAGAGTAAGTGTAATCTTTCAACATCCATTCACAGAGCAAATATTTATTGAGCATCTACTAAGTGTCAAGGTTTTTTCTAAATGTGTTGAAAAAATATAGTGAGATCCCTGTTCTCATGGGGAAACAGTGGATAAAAACAAGTAAAGATAATATATAATGTAATATAAAGTAGTAATAAATAATACTAAAATTAAACATAAAAACAAGAGAAAGAAGTGGACTAGCCATTCTATTTTTAATAGCTTTATTGAGATAAAATTCATAAACCATATAGTAAACCCATCTAAAGCACATAATTCAGCCCTGGCTGGTGTAGCTCAATGGACTGAGCATGGGCCTGTGAAGCAAAAGGCTGCCAGTTCGATTCCCAGTCAGGGCACATGCCTGGGTTGCAGGCCATGTCCCCAGTAGGGGACACATGAGAGGCAACCACACATTGATGTTTCTCTCCCACTCTTTCTCCTTCCCTTCCCCTTTTTAAAAATAAATAAATAAAAATAAAGCACATAATTCAGTATATTCTCAAAACTGTGTGTCTATCATATCACCACAATCAATTTTAGAACATTTTAATACCTCAAAAATAAACCCTGTACCCCTTAGTTGTTATCCTGTATCCCCCCGTCCCTAGGCAACAACTAATCTACTTCTGTGATAGCACATTTTTCTTCATAGAAAACAATAGCAGACACCTGAATGAGATAAAGTGTTTTTTTGTTTAAACATCTAATGTACAGGTGTTCTCTGCTGGAGAAAGCAAATGCAGAAAGACCTTGAAATAGAAGCAAGTTTGGTGTATTCTAGTAACATCTAGAAAATCGCTGTCTATAATAGTGTGAGCAAGTGAAGGGCCTAGGTCTGAAGACTTAGAAATTCGTGGGACACTGCAGGGAGCTTGTCTCTTCTTTAGAAATAATGAGAATCCTTTGAATAAATTTGAATAAAAACAGGGCATGAATTGCATCGTGTTGGAGAGTGTGTATAATTACTTGAGGACCGATTCTGGGGAGAACAGAGTGAGTAAAGACAAATCCTATGAGGAGTCTAATTTAGGTTCCAGCAAACCACAGCCAGATCAAACCCCATCCTCTCTGACAAAAGCCCATGGACTAAGTGTTTTTATATTCTTAAATGACTGCTATGTAAGTACAGTTGATCCTCATTATTCATGGATACTGTATTTGCAAATTTGCCTGCTCACTAGAATATATTTGGGGCACCAGAATAGATGAGTCGTCGGCAGACATGCACACATACAGAGCCGCGGAAGACACGAGTCACCCATGAGCGTGTTCCCAGCTGAGATTAAACAGCGCTGCACTCTCTTCTCTATTCAGCCTTCTGACTGTGACTTGTACGTTTCTCCAAGTATATGTAGTGCCTCATATTTCTTCCATTCTTGCGCGTTTTGTGGGTGATTTCACTGTTTAAAATGGCCCCTAGAGTAGTGCTAATGTGCTGTTTCGTGTTCCAAGGTGCAAGAAGGCCGTGATGTACTTCATGGAGAAAACACATGTTTTAAATAAGATCTGCTCAGGCATGAATTGTAGTGCTGTTTGCTGTGAGTTCAGTGTTAATGAATAAACAACATACAATGAATAGGACAGCAGCACATTGGAAACAAGTTTAAGTATTGCATGATTGATAAAAATGTTTGATCAGAGGCTCACCGACACCCGAACTCATATTTCCCCTAGGAGCAGTGATTCAGTATTTGCTAATTCAGTGTTTGTAGAGACTATACAAAACAAAACGACTCTTTAGAACAAATCAACTGCAGATTATAAGAACTGCCTATAACTACA
>PVKM010002935.1:0-61006 GCA_004027735.1 Carollia perspicillata
TTTCTTTCCATTTCTTACAGGAAATTCAGCTCTATTATAATCTAACGGGACTGCCATCGTACATGCAGTCCAGGGTTGACTGAAACACTGTTATGCATCACATGACTGTAATGGGATCGGAAGGCTGAAGCAATTACTCTTATGTATCACTCATTAATCAGATCATGTTAAGATACAGACACTTCAAAATATTTCGACTCACTATATATCACCTACAATAAGGCTGTACAGACCCATTCAGAGTGATCCAACTGCTGAGTGCAGCTGTGTTTTATGTCAATCACATTATGTTAACTCCGTATAACATGATATTGTCTATTAAGAAAAATTTACCTAATACGAAAGCTGTTATATTTTTAAATCTTTACTCCCTCCCATGATCATCATATAATTTCAAAGGAGTGTGATCACGTATAGTGAACAGTAAATGGTTTCACACTGTGGTCAAATGGGTGGTGTCACTTTAACTAAGAAACAAAGCGTCTTCTGTGCATTGTCAAGATTATCCTAAAATATTTTAAGTAATGCTAACTTTTCAAGAATATAGTACTATACTTTAGGTATACATATATTTTCAATAAAATATTCAGACTATTTATTGCACATGTACCATTTTGCTATGAGCTGAATTGTCTCGCAAAAAAAGATATTTGAAATTGTAACCCCTCAGGACCTCAGAATGTGACTTTATTTGGAAATAGGATCTTTACAGAGGTGATCAAATTAAATATGAAGTTATCAGAGTGGATCCTAATTCAATATAATTGTGTCCTTACAAAAAGGAACATTTTGTTACAGATATGGACCCATAGAGAGAGAAGATGCTTAAGAGGCAAAGGGAAAAAACCGTGTGAAGACAGAAGAAGAAATTGAAATTATGTTGCCAGCAAGCCAGTGAATGCCTGGGGCTGCCAGGAGAGCTACAGGGAGGGATCATTTTCTATAGGCTTTACATTCTGGCCTCCAGAATTGTGAGACAAAGTTCTGTGTTATACATCTCCCAGTTTGTGGTGCTCTGTTACTGAAGCCGCAGGAATATGATAAGCCTTCCTTCCTTCACTTTTTTATTTCATTGTTCAACACTTTTGGCGATATGATTCCCCTAGACAACATCCTCGGACCTTTTTTCTTTTCTCAAACTTCAGTGCATCCTTTCAATTCTCATTCTCAGCTGATAAAATATCTATCCCTGAGGACAATGTGGTTTTCTTTTCTCAACACAACATATATAGAAATGGTATAAAAAGATGATGAGATTATTTTCACTGGACAAATAGAAACCTTAAGAAGAGACCTTCCATGGGCACCTATCGCAACCTCTCCCCTACCATCACCTTCATCAGTCTCACAGTCAGATTCCCTTCCACTGGGTTTTTCTTGTCGTCCAATCTTAAATGTTGGCGTCCTTCTGGGTTTGTGCTCTTTTCTTTCTACACGCACTCCCTTGCTGACAATATCTACCCTAATAGCTCAGAATAAGATCTCCATACAGGAGCATGCAAAATTCATATTTCCAGGCTAGACCTCATCCCTCATCTCTTAACTTATGAATGCAACTGCCTCCTTTCTCACTCCTATCGGATTTCGAATCGACATTTCAAACATAACACATCCAATATAAAACTCCTAATTAGTGGCTCAGATCTCCACTCCACATCATCCTTGCACATCTCAGGATGAGGTAATTTTATCTTTCCAGTTCCTTAGGACAACAAAATTTTGGATATTTTTCTAATCACCTCCCACTCTCAAGATAATCTCCTTCTTCCAAGGGTCCTCCCTCTTCCTCCTTCTTGTATTTTTATTCATAGTAGTCTTGCCATTGTACTTTATTTGTTAGTTTGCTTAAATATCTGGGCTACAATATCAGTAGCAGAAATATGGAAGAGAAGAAAGTAAGAAATGCTGAGCATAGAACTACTACTTAGGGATTTTAGTGTAATGAGCTCCTAGATTAGGAAGGGATATGGGAAAAGAAATAAGGCCAAAAAACATTAAAAAGTTTTAAAAAATCACATTTCTGCAAGGCTATTTTGGCTCAATACTTGTTTACTGGAGCTCATTGTTTAAACTTATAAATCATATAGAAAATATTGGAGAAGAAAATGAAGCCTAAAAAACAATGCCACAGCATGCTAAGACTTAGCTTATTTAATAAAATGACCTCCATTTTGCGGTATTTATTTAGGCACAAGACATTTGGGGAAAAGCTTTATGGCGCTGTAAAAAAAAAAAAGGAGTTTGGGGAGACAATAAAATGATATTTCCTGTATCTGTCTTCATTAACAATTCTTAGGGTAATCTCTCATCAGAATTGTTTTTATAAATTACTGCTGGGAGAAGTATTTGCATTCACGTGTGTGACTGGCAAACATACATATCTCTAGATACCACACAAATGAGCAGGGTCAACTATAAAACAGAGATGATGTGTCGCAAATGTGCCAACACTTAAGCTCAACTGAGGGGGCTGTCATTCGTGCAGCACAAGATGGTCTATCTCTTGGCGGGGAGACCTCACATTTCTCCGCACCTGGCTTTTGCTTATGATAATAAGCCAGATTTTCCTCAGCAGGACAGTGGCTCACAGAGCAGCTAGAAATGCCATTGTGTAGTAGGTAGATTTATCTTTGCATTTCTAAATGTACCTTAGTGGGCATTTTAGCCCTTCATTACTACTTGGTGCTCAGCTCCTAGATGTCTATGTATATATATAAGGTATAAAAGGGCAAATTTTGCCAAAGTTAGTGTTCTTTATTCTTAAAAAAAAAAAGCATCAGCATAAAAGGTGTAGATCAACTGGGGTCAGAGGGGAAACAGCAACTCTTACCCTTAAACATCGCACCTCAGATTCTCAGGACTTCGGGGTAATTCTACGACATGTCTGAGTCCTCACTGTTGTGTCAGCTTTTATGAGGTAAATACCTTAATCAAAGGCATGCGGGAAACTTGCAAGAGAAATTAAATGACTATATTTTTTTGAGAGGAAAATTCATGGGAGGTAATCTAAGAGTGGCTAGTCCTTTTTCTTCTGAGAGAACAATAAAAATATACATTTTTTCTCACAAAGTAACTTCAAGAAGATGTTCAGAAAACAAGTTTCATTATTAATAGTTCTATTAAATTATATGACTAGTTACTGAATAATCATCTTTTCAAAGAATATCTTTTTTCCCCCCTATTGGAACCACAGTTTAAGGGGGGAAACTAGTCACTGGAAACCAAATATTAGTTTGGTTGAATCCCTGCTTCATCACCTAGAGTCACTTCGAAGAGGATACTTAACATTTCTAAGCTTCAGTTCCCCTATCTTTAAAATGCAGGCACCATATCTTAAAGTTTTAATTATTAACAGGTAAAAGAAATGCCACATATTTAGCACAGTGTTTGTTTCATCAAAGTAGGTGTCTACAAAACAGCTACTAATATGAGTTAATTAATGTTAGAAATCACATTCCTTTGTAATTTGTAATGTTATTGAGTAAGACAAAAAATGGTGTGTGTTTGACGTAGCATATTGCTTTAATGGATCGTTATTTACTGAATAAGTTAGATAATAAGGTAGGAAGAAATATGATGGTGGGTTGCCTGAGATCACACAGGAAGCACACCATTTCAGGTCCTTATTTCTAGACTCTGGCCATGCCTCAGTTGCTGTATTTCTGAGGATTTTCTCTCTACCACCTCCATTCTCAGTCCTGTTTTATAAATGATGGTTATTCATCATTTTGTAAGGATGTGGTTTTTGCAGTTAGTTTACCTAACATTACAATTTCGAATATAAATCATGTACAAACACACAAAAGCAAGACCAAATGCCATTATCAGTGTTTGCAAATATGAGTTAAAGACACATGAAAAAAAACTCATATTTAAAAGCCCTTGTGAGTTGTATATGACATGTTACAACTCAGATGGAGCTTTCTGTACACACAGTGCACAATGGCTCTGATAAACCAGAGTGAACATAAATCATCAAAAAATAAAGAAACTCTCAGTCATGTCTCCCTACACAATGTACTTGTAAAAATATACCTTCTAGGCAATTTTTATTGGTAGATAGGAATGCTGGCCTAGAGGGTAAAGTGTTCTTATAGAGAGTTTGAGCAAATTGTACTAACATATTATTTCTTCCATTTCTCACTGTTGACGTGAAAAAATTGTGCTAACAGAAATGTCCTACCCAGTTATCCCTAAAGTATCCACAATCCCATTCTCCTCAGACAATAAAAGAATAACCTGTAAATGTTTAATATGACATTTCTGGGAACTTTACAGTTTTCTAGAAGATTAGAAGATTTGAACATTGTGACTTATTTTTTGTTTCTCTTTTTTTTTTCAGTTTTACTGAGATATAAATGACAACTACAATTAAATATACATGTGTGATGCTTTGATATATGTATATAATATGCCATATATACAATATATTTTGTTTGGTATTTCTCTGATAATGTTGCTGACAATATTTTCATGTACCTGCTGACCATTTTCTAGTTCTTCTTTTAAAATGTCCATTCAAGTCATTGGCTCAATATTTTATTGGTTTATTATTACTATTACTATTGTTATTGTTATTATTTTTGCTATTTAATTATAGTGTTCATTTTACATTTGAATATTGACCCATTATCAGATATGTGAGTTGTAAATATTTTCTCCCTGTTCATAGGTAGCCTTTTTATGTTGCTGTTGGTTTCCTTCGCTGTGTGGAAGCTTTTTGGTTTAATATAGTCCCACTTGTTTTTGCTTTTCTTTTGGTGTCAAATCCAAAAAATCACTGCCAAGACCAATGTCAATGAGTTTTTTCATGTTTTTTCCTAAGAGGTTTATGGATTCAATTCTCATGTTGAAGTCTTTTATTTGTTTGTTTGTTGAAGTTTTTTATAATACTTTTATTTTTTAACTTTAAAATAAATTTATTGGGATGACATTGGTTAATAACATTTTATTCATTTCAGATGCATAATATTATATTATGATATCTGTATACTTTACTGTGTGCTCACCACCTTAGTGTCTTCTCTTTCACTTTTTATTTTATTTCAGTATTTGGTCTTTTTTATATTCTAGCTAGAGATTTGTCAGTTTTATCCTTGTAAAAACCAGATCTCAGTTTTATTGATATTTTCTATGATCTTTCTAGTCTCTATTTTATTAATTCCCACTCTGATCTTTGTTCTTTCCTTCCTTTTACTGACATTGGAATTACAATAGTTTGTCTTTCTTTTATAATTCACTGAGGTATAAAGTTAGGTTGGTTATTTGAGATCTTTCCTTTTTTTGTCAATGTAGGCATTTACTGCTATGAACTTCTTTCTTAGAACTGATTCTACTTCATCCCATATATTTTGTATGTTGTATTTCCACTTTTCCTTTGCCTCAAGATATTTTGTGATTTCCCTTTTGATTTCTACTTTAACTCACTGGTTGTTAGCAGCATGTTGTTTAATTTCCACATATTTGTAAATTTTCCAGTTTTTCTCTTGCTATTTGATTTCTAGTTTTAAACCACTGTGATCAGAAAGATATTAATACAATTACAATTTTCTTAGTTATTAAAACTTGTCTCTTTTTTGGCTTAACTTATGATCGACACTAAAGATGTTCTATCTGTGCCTGAGAAGAATGTATACCTTTTTTACTTTTGGTGGAATGTTTTGTATGTCTGCAGGTCCATTTGGATTTGCGTGTAACTTTTGTCCAATTTTTCTTTATTGATTCTCTACCTTGATGATCTATTCATTTTTGTATGTGGGGTACTGAAGTTCCTTAATATCCTTTATTGTTATTTGTTTCTCCTGTCAAATATATTCATATTTACATTATATATTTCTGTACTTCTAGTCACTCAGTTTCTAAATCTCTCTCAGAGGGCATTGCTCTATGTGCACCTGTATATTCAGTGTGTTGGTGGGAGGACAGGTATTCAAGAGCTTCCCATTTCACCGTAATGGTCTGTACTCCATCATGGTTTAAAATAAAATAATACAATAATACAAAGGGAAACATCTGGGGCTACATTTTCAGACATGTGTCCAAAATAGACAGCTAGGGCAGTTCTTGTCAAAGTGAAGAATAACAAACCAACATGAATAATTATTTACATTTACTGGTGTTAAAGATGAAAATCAGTCCCAATTGTTCTCTATTTACAACTCCAACTTTATTTTTCTTTACAAATTCAGATTGACTTTTAAAGGAAAGTTACTATATGGAAGGTGTGAACTGGTCTCAGCTCTGTCTCTACTCAACTGTGTGGTGATAGAGGATTATCTTTGACACTTGTATCTTAGTTTTCTTCTCTATCAGGGGAGAAAAAAACACTCTAAAATAATCCCCAGCTCTTAAATCCCAGTATTCTCTGACCCAGAATATTGGAGCTGTTCAGTACCAAGGGCAGATATTCCTTGAAGCATGTGATATGTCAATAAGATCAGCTGCTTCAATACGAATGCGTGCAGATAGAAGGAACTTACCTCCTTCTGGAAGTTCAGCAGGCTCTCACCCAAAAAGAGTCCTCTCTAAATGCCTGTCTGATTGCATTTCTCTCTAGCTTTCCTTATCAGTGCATCAATATCAAGATCAAGCAAAGATACCTCTGATCATAGACTCATCAAATTTTATTGCCGGCAACTAAGACAAGGAAATCTCTAGTGAATGATGGGAAGTGGGGTGGACAGACACCATCTGAGACTGCCCTAGGCCAGAACAATTGGATCCTCCTCTCTCCAGTCAGAAAGTTTTCAATTTTGAAAAAGACTTCATTCTGCTTCTTCATGTAAGTTCCTTTATCTCATTATATTTACTATTTTGGATATACCACCTAGTGTCATGAGACGTGTTGAAAGAATATCAAGATCCTGGCTAGAAAATGTTTTTCCAATAAAGCCAGGCCACAGTTGGCCCTCAATTTACTCTAAAAACATTAATATGGCTATGTATACATCCAGAACCAAGAACGAGTACATCCTGTCAGCTACAATCTCAAAATATGACCATTGATCACCACCTTCTATGGTACTTCCCAATTCAAGTATTATCCCTCTTGCCCTCCTATATTTTATTCTCCATGTAGTAGCCACATGCTTTTTTTTTAAATTTGAGTCACACTATACCATTCCCATTCTCAAAATTCTTACCAGCTCCCTAACTCACTCAAAATGAAAACAATTCCTCATCATGGAATACAGGGCTTCCTATGATCTGGCTGTGAGATTCTTTTTGGACATTCTACATTTCTCTCCTCCTTCCATTCTTGGCTTTAATTATCACTATCTTCTAACTATTTCACAAAGATAAGAAACAATCTTATCTCAGGGCCTTTGTTTTACTGGTGCTACCTTTTAGGACACTAATTCCTTCAGTCATTGTTTTGAATTTCTGCCACATTTGGTTCTTGTCTCTGCTTAAATGCCACCTTATTGGTGTTGACCACCTATGTAATTAAAAGTTTAATTACATCCCTTTACTTTCAGCTTCACTTATTTTCCTCATAGTATATGACATTAGAATTCATGTTTTTGGATTGTTGGCTTGATGTCCTCCACTAAATTATGGCTATGAAGTCAGGAACTTTTTTGCTTTCACCACTATATCCCAAGTGATGAGAACAGAGCATCACGCTTATTAAGCACTGAATTTGCTATAAAAATGAATACCTGTATTGTCAGTATTTAAATATACTTAAGCAAATCAAAACAAAAGGGACTTAGTGAAATGAATCTTTGGCCCAAACTATCTCTGCTGGAGAAATAAACACATATTTATACAGCAGACGCAGAGTCAACAGACATTCAACAAGATATGAAAATGTGAAATAAAGATACAAGAAGTCCAGGTGGAGAGAGTTCAGAGACTGGTTGTTAAACCACAGACTCAGTTGCACATATGCAAGTATCTCTCTTCACCATTTCTTATCATCACTAGAGCATTTTGCTGAGATGATGATGATTATGATGATGATGATTGATGATGATGATTTGATTTACAAAGAGAAAATCCTTGAAGATGTTTTGTTCCCAATTTTAGAAAACATGTACAGCAAGACAATATTTGAGAATATTTTGGGTACTTTTAAATATCTCTCAGAACCTTCATTGTAAATACACACACATTTGCACATTCACTTACACTTGATATTTCTTTAGGTCTTTTCTCCCCTGGTATGTCCGTGACTTCAGTGGATAAACAAAACTCTGAGTTGTAGAGACAACATTTTTTTTACAATAATCCAACTTTGTATTACCCATCAGCAGCTGAGACTGAATATCTGAAACTCAGATTGTTATGAAACTGGACAGAAAACCATTATTTTCCTTAGTTATTTATGGTATTCAGGGTTTTCAAAAAAGAGACTGATAATTAATTACATAATTTAATATCATATAATGAAGACAGTCTGAACTGATTCCCACCTGAGGCAGTTTGGCTATTGTGTTCAGACAAATTTTGGTGAAAATCTATACTTCTGCTACTTGGTCTCAATCTTAAGACTATTTTCTTTTGTGATGCTAGAAAGCTTAGCTCATCTCAAAAGTACAGTGATGGGCAATGCACTTTAATTCATAAGGGTTCACAATAAAGCATATAACTCCCTTATTTTTGTTATATTTAAAATAAATAATTTTCAATCTAGGAAACTTTTAATTAATTTGTTTAAAGAGTATTATAACAGTGACTGAAACCATATGTCTTCTATACATATCAATTATTTCTCACTGCAAGAACCTGTGGTTCTTTCTAGGTTGACTAATGACCTCCTTTGATTGAAGAAATTTTCTTGGCAAATATGCGAGACAGTTCTAAGCTGCCAAGACGATGATACTTATGAAAGCATTTGTCAATAAAGATGATCCAACTTCCTCACTCATGAAGGAGAAAACTGTATATACCATTTCCCTGTGGTCCCAAGAGAATCTGAGAATCGGACGCCTGTGGAAATAGCATGTTCACTGGCATACCTGTACTTGATTCCTTTTTTTTTTTTCCTTATCCAAACTACCCAGTCCCTCAGAGTGCTTCTTAGGATCATCTCCAGAACAAACAAATTGCACTCAAATTTATATCTCAGGTTCTTTTTTAGTGAAATGTAATCAAAACCAGTTGGTGCCACATGTGGTCCTAGATACCAGATTTTTAGAATGGGGTTAAGGGATCTCCAAACAAAACATTGACAGGGTTAGCCCTGCTAGTGGTAAGTTGCATGGTATTAACCCATGACACACTGCAGCAATTCAGTTCTAAGACTCATCTCTAATGGAGTAGGATGAGATATGGGAGGAGGGGCTGCCTTAGCTCTTACAATATCTCTAGAGCTTACAAGATTTTAAGCCACCTGACTGGTATGGCTCAGTGGATTGAGCACTGGCCTGTGAATCAAAGGGTCGCTGGTTGGATTACCAGTCAGGGCACATGCCTGGGTTGCAGGCCAGGTCCCCAGTAGGGGACATTCAAGAGGTAACCACACATTGATGTTTCTCTCCTGCTCTTTCTCCCTCCCTTCCCCTCCCTCTAAAAATAAATAAACAAAATCTTTAGGGAAAAAAAGTGTTTTTTTTAATAGATTTTTAAGCCCAAGGTAACTGTAAGCCAGAGAATTCCTAAAATTTAATAACAACAATAATAATAATAACAGGCTCAGCCTAGCCTTTTAATTTAGTTTGCATTTGCAAGAAGAAGTCTTCCTTAGTAGCATTTAAAAATATCTTCACTTCCTATTCCTACACCCAAAAAGCAGAATGTGTTGACAATCAAGATTAAGATTTTATTGTTAGAATGATGAGTTATACACTGAGGATGAACTCACAACCCCAATCAGTAGCCCAGACTGAAGTCAGGACTCTGATACAGGAGTATTAAGATCTTGAGATTTGGCAAGAAACATCTGAGTGGATGCCTGTCAGACCCCTACACTTTCCATGACAACAAGATCCACTGATTCTTGCATGTATTTTACCACCCAGAAATGTTTTTCTTAATAGAATGTTGAAAGGCCTCCTTTAAGATGCAGCTGAGATGTTAGCTTGCAAAAGACACATGTAGGGTTGGAGTCAAAGGTTCTGTATCTCTGATGCTAAAATATATGAGTTAGGAAATCGAAGTGTGGATGCAAAAGAAGGTCTATATCACTGTCCTTCGCAGTGACCAAATTAATATACTTCCCATTCCTATACAATGACAGCCTATGGAATTAGAAGTCCTGTTGTAGAGGTACATTGGCAGGAGGATAATCCTGGAAGAGACATGAATTTCACTAAATATAATCCCTCCTTATCCACAGTGGATATTCCAAGATCCCAGTGGATGCCTGAAACCCTAGATAGTGCCAAAACCCATCTATATATGGGCATACACACACACACACACACACACACACACACACACACACACACACACACAAACACAGATATAGATATAGATATTTCCTATACATACACACCTATGATAAAGTCTAATTTATAAATTAGGTACAATAAGAGATTAACAACCATAATAAAATAGAACAATTATAAAAATATCCTGTGGTGAAACTTACGTGAATGTGTTCCTTCCCTGTCTCTGGTAACATATCTAATAACCAAGAATGCTAATTAATAACCAAGATTGCTAATAATGACTAGGGTGGGTGGCATGTACAGTGAGGGTATACTTGACAAAGGAATATTCATATCATGGGTGTGAATTGTTTATTTCTGAAATTTTCTTTTTAATACTTTCGGACCAGGTTGACAGTGGGCAACTGAAACCATGAAAGCGAAACCACAAATCAGAGGGACTACTTTGCAATGCTGTAAAAACCACTGAGTCATTTAGGGTCTGTCTTGCCAATAGACTTGTAAGTGACTAAGAAATAAAATGCAATGCTGCCAGAAGTAATTAATCCTTAGGATTAGGAGATGGGATTGTTATATAGCAAGGACAAAGATTTATATATATAAATATTTGCTATATTATGTATATGTATACATGTATATCAATATATATATGTAAAATCTTAAGTTTAGGAGATTCACTGGGGCACGTCTTGGTGCATCCATGCTTAATGATGACCTTAATTGAGAAATTGTAGAAATCGTGGACTAAAAATAGCATAGGAACCAGATATTCATGTACTTCAGGGTTAAATATCTTGATTACTTTGCTGATCAAGCAACCTAGATCATCGTATGTATTAATAAAAGTTGGGAAAACCTTAAATTTGTGATATAAAAGGGAAACACTGATTATTAATTATAGATTCTAAGCTAATTGCAGTTGGGGGAAATTTAGTGAAAATGGGATCTCTGTATTATTTCTTAAAACTATATATGACTTTATAATCATTATTTCAAAACAGTTTTTAAAGCAATCAGGAAAAACTTTGCAGTGTCCAGTAAACTTTATTCCATAAACTCTTTTAGAAATATCTACGTAAAATTTTGACTGGCCATGATCTTGCAAGAGCAATGATAAGACATGACAAACATAATTAAAATATAGATGGATTTGAGGAATGCAAGTTGTAGACTGTAGAATAAACTCCTGGTATCCTACTCATACACTATTTTTTATTGTTTATGCTTACAGTTTTTCGTGCTTTTTCTCCTTTTCCCCACCTCCACCCAGCCCCAATCTCTGTTCTCCCTAAGTCATGGGATATGCATAAATGTTACTTGGTTAATTCCTTTTCCATCTATCATCCAGATCCACCCTCTCCCTTCAGGCAGCTGCCAGTCTGTTCCACGTATCTGTGCTTCTGTTTATATTTTGTTCATTAATTTATTGTGTTTATTAGATTCCACATATAAGTGCAATTATGTGGTATTTGTCTTTCACTGACTGCTTATTTCACTTGGCATAATATTCTCCAGGCCCATCCATACTGTCACAAAAATGTAAGAATTTCTTCTTGTTTACTGTTGCATAGTATTCCATTTTGTAAATGTACTACCTTTTTTTCATCCACTCTTCTACTTATGGGTACTTAGACTGTTTTTCAATTTTGGCTATTGTATATATAGTGCTGTTATGAACATAGGGGTGCATATATTTTTTTATATTGGTGCTTTGGGACCATTAGGAGATACTCCCAGAAGTGGAATCACTGGAGTCTAAAGGGAGTTCCGTTTTTAGTTTTCTGAGGAAATTCCATACTAATAACACTGAAATCAAAAGTTTCTTGGAGCCACCTCCCAAAGAAATTACTGGTGCTCAAATCCTAGTCTAAGGGATGTCTTCAGAGGGATTTCAACCAAAGACGATGTTATGAAATTATTTGAAGTAATTTACTTTTGCATTTAGTATTTTCAAGAATATTTGAAGTAGAAAAGCATTTTGTACTATAAAGCACATAGGAAATAAAATTAAGCAAATAATACTATGCCTTAGTTACTCTTGTTTCCAAGCAGGCACATAGGAGCTGAAAGTTTATTTGTCTTCTCTATTAAGTCTCCTGGTTTTGCTGGGACTCTTCGCAGACTCTGAAATCTGAGAGGAGCCAAAACCCTCTGATATGAAGCCTGGATGAGCAATTCCTTACACTGAGTCCCCTAAATTCTTGGGGATCAAGACTGTGATCTCTGTTTCTCTTTTGGGAAACCCACAGGCTGTGGAGTAATTATTTTCCCCTTGGCAAACTCTCTCCTAGAAACTAACATGATTCCAAAATTATCTCCACTGTTGCTAGAGGGAATAGGTCTTAATCATTTTTGCTAGTATCATTAAATTTTCTTCTCCTCTTTTTTCATTCTTTGAATCTAGGCGAAAAAGTTGTCATTGTTTCTTCAAGAGATTCTTACCCAAGTCAGTCCTGCAACCTTAAATCTCTACATCCATCACCATGACGTGGTCTTGTTTCAAATAACATTTTACCAAATCCATAGAATTTTAGATTTAGAGAGACAACTGGTTTCCCTAATATGTGGATGAAGAAAGTGCACTTTTGACTATCTAGTTTTTGAATGAAGAGACTGAAGCTCACATAATTTCAAAAACTTTCCTAAGGTAGCATAATACGTTAATGGCAGGGCTAAGCCCTACACAAAATCAGTGTTTTATGATGTTCCACAAACAACCGAAAAGAAACATGAAAACAAAGGAATGAATGACATAGCAAAATTATCCAAAAATACAGTATGTTATTTACTCTAAGACAATCAAGAAAGAGGACAGCTGTCAATCAAAATGAGATATTTTTAATTGCATTGGTTGTAATACTCATACTGATTTTAAACATATTAAAAGGTAAAAGGAAGCATCTTAGAATTAATGAAATATGGTAATGATGATAAAATAACCACTTATAGAATGTTGTATTCAAGTAACATACATGTATTCTTTAATCACAACTCTTCTTAATCCGTTCTTTTACAAAATTAATTACTTATCCATAATAGTAACCAATACTAACCTTCGCTGGAAATTTTGCTTCACTCTTTAAAAAAATCCAGAAACATTCTATCTGCTATTTTGCTATAGAAAAAAATAAGCCACCTGTTCACGCATTTTATTTTACATGATTTATTTTATATGATCATCTGGAGTATTTATTAAAACACGATTCATGGCCTTCATTCAAGGGGTTCTTATTTAATAAATTTGTGGTTGTAACTCAGAATATATTTTCTAAGAAGCCCCCTGGGGATGCTTCTGGGTTTCAGACTATGCTGTAATTAGGACTGGCTTAAATCATTCTTTTTTACACATTTTTTAATGTTAGCATTTCAGAATTAAAAAATCATATTGCATGAGTGAGTTGTCTAATTTGCATATCCCCTAATTTACATAGAGTTTAGGGATGTATCAATCTGTGTGTTTTCCTGTCACAGAAGTAATAAAAGCTGTGCTATGACCAATGGTTATTGCGGAGAGTGGTAGCCTGAGGGGACTGAGATGTAAGACTGATAAATAGGGCAACTGAGTTTGAGCCTCAGAGGTACAGAAGCAGCATCATGGACAGGAATAGCTCTGATAATAAGGTTCTGAAACTAACAGCAGAAAAACAATGCAGAGAGGAAGGATGTTATCGTACTTTGGCCACATTTTTATCCGTAACTCCAAATATTTATTTAGCAGTGTTTTTGTTGATTCTTTTATTTATTCATGAAGACTTACTAAATGAATATAATGTACCAATACTGTGAAAGGGCAGCTGGTAACTTTATTCCTGTCTTATTTCCCAACTGAGATGCGCAAAGAGGATTAGACAGTTGAAACCTGGCTCTTCACAGTAACTAGAGATACTAAGGTTGTGAAAGGGGAATTTTCTACCCCAGGCTATAGAAAACCTGAAGAACACTGAACACCCTACTTCACAAGTGAGGGGTATTAGCACACACACCTTCTATGCCTTTTCACCTCCCCTCTCACACCTGCTTGTGTCTTTCCACACACATACAAACATATCTCCCAAGGTCACAACAAATGATTTGGCGTTATTATATTAGATAATGCCATCATTTTTAAAGATGTGAGTTGCAAAATGCCAAATAGATGAAGAGGTTGAAATAATTTGGTTATGTCCCCAGAGCTTCCAATGCAACGTGGCTTTTTCTATTTATCATAATATCTTAGGCAGTTGCCAACTGATCTGATATTTATAAGTTACTCATCTGGTGAGTGCATAAGAAAGTCAGTGGTAGACCTGTAAGTTCAACAGCTTTGGAGTTAGGAATAATACAGAAAAGAATTGAAGGGCTAAAGGGAGGGGGGAGGGGGGAAGGAGGGAGAGGAGGCAAGTGGGTGAGCAGACAGAAGGAAGGGAGGACTAAAACACTTGGACCGAATCCTCGTTAGGCTGTATGTTCTGCGTACCTTCTTGAGAAATTATTTGAGCTGTCACAGCTTCATTTTCTACTTTTTAAAAATATCTGATTTCAAGTCATAGGGCTGCATTCCAACCAATGGGCAAGATCAATTATTTCAAGATTTTGTGACAGTTTACAAATATGAAATAATAGAGCAAAATATTTGGCATGTATTAAATGTTTAATAGCAGTAGTACTTCTACTTATTTCTTTGATATAACATTTGACCATTCCATGACTTTTATCATTTCTTTTTATGTAATGAATTTATCACTTGTATGCAACATGGATCATTTTAGAATTCATTTTCAGGACCTCTACATTTTATCAAATACATTAAGTCTATATTTAGCAATTACCTGGATTGCTATTGATAAGATAAATACTATCATCATTTTGTACATTTCTGTACTGTTCTTTATTTTTTGTCTTTTCTGCCTTCTGTTTTTTTTTTTTTTTCAGAAACAAAGAACTTTATTACTCACAGCACAGCAGGTAGCAAAAGCATCATGTTTGTGTCAGGTCCCTTTGCTCCCAAAGTAATACCACAGGGTCAGTGTAGAGGAGTTACACGGTTAGTGGGTTTGCACTGCAACTGAGGAACACTGACCATGGGGAATCCATGCCTACAAGAGGCGTAGCAAGCCTGCTCCTTCTCTTAGAGAAAGATACCACTTAACTCTTCAAGGTTGCTTGCTGTACACACCATCCTGAGAAACAGCCAAGCAAAAAATGGTCAGGGCTTTGCATTCTTGGCTAGCCCAGCAAAAATGTTCAGGGGTGCTCAGGAATATGGCAGTTTGAGTCTCCCCATAACTGCCCTACATATGTTTATCTGAACTCCAATATGGACATGAGTATGCCACTACACCTGCCATTTTGAATAATCTAATCAGCAAAGGCTGGGACTAAATATATTCAAGTTATCTCATAAAGAATTTAAGGTAACCCAATTATTAATAGAAGTTCAAGCAGCAACCTGCAGTATCTGCTTCAAATATGTCTGCTAGGATCCCAGAATCAGTGACCTATGAGTAAGTTCTAAGGGGGCTAGTAGGTCTTATTTCAGACATTTAGGATATAGTGTAAGGCAGGGGTGTCAAACTCATTTTCGCCGGGGGCCACTTCAGCCTTGTGGTTGCCTTCAAAGGGCCAAATGTAATTCTAGGACTGTATAAATGTAGCTACTCCTTAACTAGGAGCAAGGAGCCCCACACTGCCTTGGGGTAGAAACTCAGGGCCCGGCAGATAAAACAAGGTGGAGGGCTGGATTTGGCCCTTGGGCTGTGTGTTTGCCATCTGTGGTCTAAGGCCATTACAACTTGCACAAGTGAATTTTAGACCGATTCACTGATACTTGATATTATTGCTAAAAAATTATAGATCCTGACACCCTCTTTGAAAATTGTTTGGCCCTATATGTGAGGGTTTATTTACAGCATCTATAGTCTATTCAATTGATCCAGTTGTGTGTCTTCCTGGCAGTAGCACACTGCTTTGAATTCAGGGGCCTTAGAATAAGCTTTGAAATCAGGAAGTGTGATTTCTCCAGCTTCATTTTTCTTTTTCAAATTTATTTTGGCTTTTCAGGTTCCCTTGAACCTCATATGAGATACCATATGAATTATAGGATGAATTTTTCTATTTTTGCAAAAAGTATCATGGAATTTTTGATATAGATTGAATTGAACCTGTAGATCATTTGGGTAATATTGACATGTAAACAATATTAAGTCTTATAATTCATGGGCATGGGATGTCTTTCTACATAGTTCTGTCTTCCTTAGTTTCTTTCAACAATGTTTTGCAGTTTTCATTGTTCAAGTCTTTCACTTCCTTGATTATTTCCTAAGTATTTTATGTTGTTGATGCTATTATAAATAAAATCACTTTCTTAATTTCCTTTTCAAACTGTTAATCATTAAGGTATAGAAATGCAACTGATTTTTATGTATTGGCTTTGTATCCTGCTACTTTGTTCATTTTCTTTATTCTAACATTTCTTTTGGTGACTTTTGTAGGGTTTTCTACATATAACTTCACATTATCTGTGAACAGAAATAATTGTATGACTTCCTTTCCAAATTAAATTCCTTATTTTTTTCCTTTGCCTATTTTCTCTGGTGAGAATTTATAGTACGATATTAAATAAAACTGATTTTATTAAACAAATTCAGTTCCTGTAACTGATATAGAGGAAAAGCTTTCAGTCTTTTCCATTGAGTATGACATTCACTGTGGGTTTTCACATGTGACTTTTATTATTTTGAGAAATTTCCTTCTATTCCCAGTTTAATTTTTTTTTATCATGAAAGGGTACTGAATTCTGTCAAATGCTTTCTCTCCATCAATTTAAATGATTTTTTGGTCTTTCTTTTTTAAATGTAGTGAATTACATTGATTGATTTTCACACATCGAACCATCCTGGCACTCCAATAATAAATCCCAAAGGGTCTTTGTGTGTAACCTTATTAATGTGCTCCTGAATTTTATATGTTGGTGTTTGTTGAGGATTTTTGCATTAATGCTCATAAAGGACATTGATCTGTAGTTTTCTCGTACTGTCTTTGTATGGCTTTGGTTTCAGGGCAGTGCTGGTCTCAAATGAATTAGGAAGCATCCTTTGATTTTCAATTTTAAGAAAAGTTTGAAAAGGATTAGTATTACTTCTTTTAATGTTTGGTATAGCACTCTGCAGTGAAGCTATCATGTCCAGAACTTTTATATGCTGGAAGATTTTGATTACTGACTGAATATCCTGCTAGTTATAGGTCTATATAGGGTTTCTTGTTTTTTTTTTTTTTTTCATGATTCATTGCAGACAGATTTTGCATTTCCATGAATTTGTTCACTTCATCTAGACCATCCAATATATTGTTATACTGTTGTATATAAATCTGTCTTATACTATTTTTTATTTCTCTAGAATTGGTAAGAATAGCCCTATTTCCAATTATAAGTCCAATTTCTCACTTTCTTAGTCAATGTAACAAAAGATTTGTCAATTTTGTTGATTTTTTTAAAACTTAACTTTAGCTTTTATTGATTTTTCTCTATCATTTTTCTAGTTTCTCACTCATATCTGGACTAATCTTTATTATTCTCTTCCTTCTGCTAGCTTTAGATTTATTTTTTGCTACTTTTTCTAGTTCTTTAAATTACAAAGTTAGGTTGTTGACTGAGATCTTTCCAGTTTTATTAATGTAAGCATTTAGAGATCTAAATTTCCCCATTATCACTAATTTTGCTGTGCCCCATAGGTTTGGTATGTTGTGCTTTCATTTTCATTTGTCTCTAAGTATTTTTTAAATTATCTTGTGATTTCTTCCTTGTTCCATTGGTTGCATAAAAGTGGATCATGAAATTTCCACAAATTCATAATTTTTCCACTTTTCCACTGTTACCATTTTTAACTTCATTAATTGTGGTTACGAAAAATACATTGCATGATCCCTATCTTTTAAAATCTACTAAGAATTTGTTGCCTGACATGTGATCAATCCTGAAGAACATCTTATATGCACTTGAGAAGAACATGCATTCCATTCTTGGGTAGGGTTCCGTATATGTTTGTTAGATGGAGTTGGCTTACGGTGTCATTCAATTCTCTGTGTTTTTTTTTTTAATCTTCTGTTTTATTGTTCTATCCATTATTGAGAATGAGTTGTTGAAGTCTCCAATATGAATGTAGAACTGTTTATTTTCCCCTTCAATTTTGGCAATTTTAGCTTCATATATTTTGATGGTCTGCTATTACGTGTGTAAATATTTATAATCATTGTACCTTTTTGCTACATCTAAACCTTTATACTATATAGTGTATGTTGTTTCTAATAACCTTTTGCTTATTTAAAATATTTCTGTGTAATATCAGTACGGCTTCTCTGCTATCTATGGTTATTATTTGCATCTTTTCAGTTTCTATTATGTCTTTGGATGTAAACTGAATTTCTTATAGATAGCATATGATTAACTGGATCATGTTTTTAAATCCATTCTGTTAATTTTTGTGTTTTGATTGGAAAAATTAATCTATTTACATTTAAAGTAGTTACTGATAAGAGATTTACTGCTAGTATTTGTTTTCTATTTGCCTTATAGTTTTTTCCATCTCATTCCCTGCCTTGCTTCTTTTGTGTTCAGTTGATTTTCCATAGTAAAATATTTTAATTTCTTATCATTTACTTTTGTTTATATTACATAACTATTTTTTGTAGATTATAGTGAACATTCTAAAGGTATAACATTTTAATTTGATGTGAAACCAGTTTAACTTCAATAAAATACCAAAATCTCAGCTCCTTTATAACTGTCTTCACATCTTTCAGTTTTAATATTAGAAAATTACATCTCTATTCTTGCTTTGTCCCAAATATGAACTAATAATTTTTAAATAATTTTATATTATGTAGAAAAGGAAATATGGAATTAAAAAACAAAGGTACAAATACTATCTTTTAGACTAATAAATATTTCTTAAGGCACTAGTATCTTAAGTCATGTAAGACACAAAAAATGTAGTTAAAACCATTGTTACAATAATTCTAGCTTTATAATTGTGCATATATTTTCCTTTTACAGGATATTTATTGCTTCATACAGCTTTGAGTTATTGTCAAGGGTCCTTTCATTTCAACCTTATGAGGCCTTTCAGCATTTCTAGCAAGGAAGGTACAGTAGTAATTACTCCCTCCATTTTTGGTTACCTGAGAATATCTCAACTTCTCCCTTATTTTTGAAGGACAATTTTGCTGGAATTGAAATCTTGGTTGACTTTTTTCTTTTTCTTTTAGCACTTTTTATCTACTATTTTCTGGGATTCCCAAGTTTCTGACAATAAATTTCTTGAAAAAATTAAGGATCCCTAGTATATAACAAGTTGCCTTTTCCTTGCTTTGTTCAAAATTCTCTATATTTGTCTTTCAATAGTTTGATTATAATATGCCTCAATGTGAGTGTCCTTCAGTTTATCCTACTTGGACTCATGGAGCTTCTTAGATGTTTATATTTATGTCTTTTATTAGACTTGGAAAGTTTTTAGCCATTATTTCTTTAAATAATCTCTTTACACTTTTTTTATCTCATCTTCTGAGACCCCCACAATGTGCATGTCGGTCCAAATAATGATGTTCTACAATTTCTGTAGGCTCTGTTCACTTTTCTCCAATCATTTCTCTTTCTGTTCATCTGACTCAATGTTAATAGTCTTATCTTCCATTTCATCAATTTTTTTCTTCTGCCTGCTCAGATCTGTTTTTAAATTCCTCTAAGTGCTTTTGTATTTTAATTTTTATATACATAATTTCTAGGATTTCGAAGATTTCTTCTTAGGTTTTCTATATCTTTATTAAATTTTCCATTTTATGAACACAACATTTTATTGACTTTTTCTGTTTTTACTTAGTTCTTTAAGCAACTTTAAGATAATTATTTTAAAGTCTTTGTTTAGCAGGTCCACCATCAGATCATTATCAGGGACAGTTTCTGTTGGTTTTTATTTTTTTCCTTTGACTAGATCATACTTTTTAATCTCTTTGCATGTTTTGTGACATTTGAATCTAATAATGTGGTAACTCTGGTAATCAGATTCTCCCCTCCCTCTAGGGTTTGTTGCTTATTAGATTTGTTTCATTTTTTTTATTGTTTTAGGTCATCATCATGCCAAAAATCAGCCTGATGTGTAAACTTGTCTTCTGAGGTCTTTCACAAGCCTGCACTCTTCCTTGGGCATGCACAAACTTTTGAATTTTTCTTGCATATGAAGATGCTTTTGAATGTCTTCATATTTAATGTCTCACTCCCAAAAGCAGCATAAGAGAACAATAAAGGGATTTTTATGCAAAAGATGCCAGTCCTTGAAAGCTCCTGTAAGTTGCTTCAACTATTAGAGTTGGGGTTTGCATCAGTAGGGTGGTTGTATGACAATGTTTGTCCACATCTGTGTATGCACCTCCATAATCATAAACAAGGATTAGTAGACAGAACACAGATTAATGATATTTGGAAGCAGGATCCTATTGCCTACCTGGGCTTCTGCAAACTATGTGCCAGCTGCTCTAGGAGTATGTGCATAGTTGCTTGCCTTAGGACTTGAACTTAGATGCTAGGTAGCTGTTGCTGAGCTTAGACCTGAAATTGACTAAAATTAATAGAAATTCACCATCTAAACCTTCCCCAGAAGTTGTAAGGTTTCAATATCCTCCAAATTTCTGAAATAGTTACATCACACAGACCCAGCCAGTGCAATTGTTGTCTAAGTGGGTAGATAAATTCCTGGTACTTCTTACTTGGCCATCTTCCCAGAATTCTCTCCCAGAGGTCTTTTCATCAGTTATTTCCCATAGGAGTTAGAACCAGAATGACACTGCCGCATTCTTTCATACTTGGTCTTCTATATTTTGCCTGCATCTGTTATACAAATGTTAGGACAGAGCATCATGGCCAAAAATTGCTGGGTTTTAATTCACGTAAGTAAACTTCAGTTTTATGAAACACTTTTGCAAAGCTCACAAACTTTTACCTTTTTTGAGTTATTTTATTCATATTTATGATCTCTTAAGCATTTTCATTATTCATCAGCTCTCTTTTCTCTATTAGTATTGACAATCATAAGCAGAAATAAGTGACAAATTAACAGTAACATCTATGTAGAAAAAGTGAAATATCTGAAAATAACAAGATAATGGCATGGCATATTTTCATAGCATATGGAAATATCATATAAAAAGCAGTGTACTTTAGATATTTATAAAGTGGAAGTCTTCCATTATGTGTAAATTCTAAACAAACAAAAAAGAATTATTAACCAAAAGAATTATTCAACACATTTAAAAAAGACTATCTTTAATATCTAAAGTAAACTGAGTGTTTATAGCATTCTGTTTGCTTTTGTAAGTCCTTTCAGGTATATCTTGCATTTTACTTTTGTTATTTCTGAAAATAAATAAGAATCTTCTTTCATGGAAACAGATTTTCTTCATGGCAATGTTAAACAGGTTTCAAGTCCTAAAATAACCTATTTTTTGACAATAAGCAATATTAAGCAGTCTTATTTTCTCTCATACATGAATGGTCAGTTTGTGAAAAAGTTTTTTGTGCAGATCTTACATATAAACATGCGGGTTCTCCCACCTTTGCAAAGCAAGTTTCTTTTTCTATTGACATTGATGCTTGTCAGTCTTTTGTTTTTCTTCAATATTTTCTTACATTCTAGAAAGGGCAGGCTTTCTCTGTCATGTTTTTATAACTACTTTTATTTGTTGCATAGTTTCCTAGGACTGAATTGAAGAATATTACGGTATTTCAGATATTGTCATTCTGCAAAGATCCTCCCTGCCAGCAATGAACATTCCCTCCAGGAAAACATGCAGAGAAGTGATCTGTTTTACCCTCGAGGCATAGTTCACAGACAACCTATAACATTCTCTGAAAGCTTGGTGTAGCGCATGTTTGATTAAGGGTTTGATTCTGTTGTCTTGTGTTTTAACAATTTATCCCAGTGCCCATTTCACTATTTATGTAGAGGATTCCTGCTGACTTGATCCAAAATGCTTCAGGTAGGTAGGTTTCTGAAGTATTACACATGAAAATATTCTTGTTCTTATTTATATTACGGCGCCCAATTTCAAAATTTAAATTACTATCTATATTTGACAATAACGGAGCATTAGATATAAAAGAACCTTTAACAATAATTTACTCAAACATTCTCATTTTACATATGAGCTAAGTGAGTCCCCAAACATTGGTGCTGACTAACACCATGATTGGAACATGAATCCATGTCTCTCAAAAGCCAGGCCACTGTTCTCTACATTAAAACATATTGCCTTCAGTGTAAAATACAGACTTTATTCATGGCAAGATAAGGGATGTATATGCTAATCATTGATTTTTAGTGATAAAATCACACGTATAGATATGCAATGATTCAAAAGTGACAGAGAGCACTTGGATGAAAAACAAGAAAAGTGAGTTCTTATTCATGAACTATTTTATGCTACCACCAATGATTTATAGGATAGCTCTCAAGGCATTTGTATTTGAATTTTTTTTTATACCCTAGGAGCCCTTGATTGTAGGAAAAACAAACATAAACTTTTCATCTTGACAAAAGTAAAATGTAATGGTGAACAGAAGACATTTACTGAGTATATGTTAGGAGTGTTTGCATGTGTCTTGTACGGTGTTTGGTTCTAGCCACAGCAGTAAAGGAAACTGTTTAGGGAGTACATAAACCAAGAATACCCTCAATGTCATTTAAGTGTTATTTTTTAAATTGTACACGTAAAAGTGTTTATGGCTTTGGACAAATCATGGCATGTATAACTCATAAGAAGAAATTTATGAAATGCCTTTGTACTCATTTGATTGCATAGGAAAGTGCATTGTACCTAATAGATTTTTAAATACCCATAAATTTATGTACTAAAACAAAATTCAGATATGTTGATAATCACTGAATTTCTTTAAAAGATACAAAATTTAAAAAATAGGTTAAAAAAGCAGATTAGAATTTGACTACATAACTCCTCACCTGTCGGGGGGCTCCACCTGCAGAGCCCACCCGACCGGACCGTCACGGATGAAAATAATGCTACCAAGACATGATCTGCTTGGGGAGGAAAGGTGGCTAATCTCTCAAGGGAGAAAGGCCCTGAGTCCTTACCTCAATGGTATTTATTAGGTTCGTAACACACAGGGATACATGTAAGGCTCATCAATCAATGTTAAGCAGTAAGGGTCAAACAATAGATAACAAAGAAGTCTGAGGGCCTAATATGAGTCAGGGTCAGATAGCTAAAGAGCCATAAAACTTTGAGGAACAAACTCACTTCTCTCTTGGACCCTTATCGTTTGATTGAGAGCATTCTACACAAGCAGAGATCACAGAATTTTACATATTCTTTCTTATGTCTGATTACCCTGGAAACCGCTCTAGCCAGCAGAGGGCAGCACCCCCTCCCTGTCAAGATTAAGGCTTAAATGGATTAGAGCCAGGAAGAGCTTCTCTCAGGTGCTAAGGGCTATGTCAAAATAGCCAGGGGGGTGAGGGTCCTTTGCCATCACTTTGCTGCAGCCCCCAAGTCCTTTCTTGATGGCCTCCCACACGATCGTGTCTGCTTGGGTTGCCTCTCCTCTGAGGAGTCATACCCGTCATTGACTACCGACCAAGCATCGGGGGCCAGAGATGGCAGAAGCAGCACTCTTGCCAGGGAGATAAGCTTTGTTTCCTCAGTGGTTCACAGTCCAGAGGTCGCTCACTCAGCCTTAGCCACGGCGGGGGGGTGGGGCAGTTACAACTCCTGAAACCAGACAGAGCGGTTCCCAACACTCACCTAATCTTTACTTGCTAATGGATGTTTTCTCAGATGGACAGCATTCTTGTGATACGGCTAGGAAGAGTACTGGGTCTGGAGGAGCACTTCTAAAACTCAGTAATCATGGCTATTTAGACACTGTGGTAGAATGCAACCAGAGGATCCTGAGGAAAAGGATCCTGAATGAAGGAATTTACATGAAGAAAATTAATTAGGTAATAGGGAGAAGCAGTAACTGTGTTAGTAACACAAATGTAAAAATAAAGTGACAGAGAGTAATGTCAGCACATAGTGGATTAAGGAACTCCAAGCCTAACTCCCTCACTTAAACAATGAAACACAGACACATACAGACACACACACACAGACACACACACACACAGAGTACTGAGGCTTTATCATTAATAGAAAATCTTAATAAATCTATAATTAGAAGGCTGATTTAATTAATCAGTAATCAAAACCTTTCAACTAAGAAAAGCCCAGCACCAGACAGTGCTACTATTGAATTCTACCAAACATTTAAAGAAAAATTATGACAATCCTTCTCAAATTCTTCCAAAAAACTGAAGAAGAGGTAACACCTTTGCTATAGATTGAATGCCTGTGTCTTCAAATTTTACATATTAAAATCTTAACCACCAAGGTGATGGTATTGGGGCCTTTGGGAAGTTATTAGGTCACGATGGAGGAGGCACATGAAAGGGTTTGGTGGCACTATAGAAAAGGCCCCGGATACCCTTGTCCTCACCACTGTATGAGGACACAGTGGGAAAGTGCTGGCTGTGAACCAGGAAACAGGCCCTTACAAAATACTACATTTTGTGGCAACTTGATCTTGGATTTCTCAGTCTCTAAAACTGTGAGCAATGTCTCTGTTGTTTATAAGCCACCCAACTTATGGCATTTTGTTATAACAGTCTCAATGTACTAAGACAACTTCCTAACTCATTCTATGAGCTAGCATTTCTCTGCCATCAAAGCCAGACAAAGGCACTTCAAGAAAAAATAAACAAAAAATAAACTACAGACCAATATTCCTTATGAATGTTGGTGCAAGAATCTCAACAAAATACTATCATACCAAATTCAAGATAATTTTGAGAGAATTATTCATAATGACAAGGTAGAATTTATTCCTGGAATGCAAGGATGATTCAACATATGGAAATCAAAGAATGAAATATACCACATTAACCGAATGAAAGCAAACAAACCACACGGTTATCTCAACTAATGCAGAAAAAGCTTTTGACACAGTTCAAAACTTTCATGGTAAAGGCACTCAACAAACCAGAAATATAAGAAAATGTTCTTAACATAATAAAGATAATATGCAAAAAATACATGGTGACCATGATATTCAAAGGTTAAAAACTGAAAACTCTTCCTCTAAGATCAGACATGAGGTAAGGATTCTCACTCTTGCCACTTTTATTCAACATAGTCCTGGAAGTCCAAGTCAGAGGAATTAGATAGTAAAAAGGAAAAAAAGGCATCCAAATAGGAGAGGAAGAAGTAAAACTATCTGTTTACAGATAACAAGATATTACATGTAGAAAACCCCAGATTGCAAAGGAATACTTCTTAGAATAAACAAACTTAGCAACGTTACAAAGAATAAATCTTCACATGCATGGTCAAATCATTTTTGATAACAGTGCCAAGACCATTCAAGGGGGAAAGGACACTTTTCAACAAATGGTCTTAGAAAATTGGATATCTACATGCAAAAGAATGAAGGTAGACTCTTACCTTCAATGACAAACAAAATAACTCAAAACAGATGAAAGACTTGAACTGAAGAACTAAAACTAAGAAACTTTTAGAATACATAGAAGAAAAAATGGCAATCATTTCTTAGATATGACACCAAGAGCAAGACAATAGTAACAAAAAAAACAAAAAATGGATGTTAGATTTTATCAAAATGTGGAATATTTGTGCATCAATGGAGATAATGAACAGAGTGAAAAGGTTACCAGTGAAATGAAAGAAAATATTTACATATTATATACCTTAAAGAATTAAATCAAGAATATATAGGGAGCCCCTATGACTCAACAACAACACAACTCGGTTTGAAAATAGGCAAAAGACTTGCCCTGGCTGGGTAGCTCAGTTGGCTAGAGCATTGTCTGAATACACCAAGGATGCAGGCTCAATTGTCGGTCAGGGCGCATTCAAGAATCAACCAATGAATGCACACATAGGTGGAACAACAAATAGATGTTTCTCTCTGCCTCTCTTTCTCCTTTTGTCTTGCTCTAACATCAAGAAATAAAAAAATAAAAATAGGCAAAATATCTAAAAAGACATTTCTCTAAAGGAATGGCCAATTAGCATATGATTAGGTGTTAAATATCACTCACTGGTAGGGAAATGAGAATCAAAACCACAATGGTATACCACTTCATCTCCATTAGGGTCACTATTATTTAAAAACAAAACCCAAAAACACAGCAAGGAAAAGTTTTGTGAGGACATGGAGCCCTTGTGCATTGCTGGTGGGAATGTAAAATGGTACAGCCACTGTGAGAAACAGTATGGTGGTTTCTTTAAAAATTAAACATAGAATTACCACCTGACCCAGCAATTCCACTCCTGGGCTACATACTCAGAATCGAAAGCAGGGACTCATAATGGATACACATGGATATAGCATATCCATATTCATAGTAACATTATTCACAACAGCCAAAAGGTGAAAAAACCTGAGTCTTCACTGATGGATAAATGGATAAGCAAAATGTGGTACATACATAGGTGGAATATTTGTCAGTCTTATTAAAGAAAATTCTGATACTTACCACAATATAGATGAACATTAAAAACACGGTAACAGAAGCCAGTCGCAAAGGAAAAATTACTACATAATTTCACTTACATGAGGTACCTAGAGTAGTCAAATTCACAGAGAAGGAAATTAGAATGGTGTTCCTCAGAAGTTGGGGGTGGGGAAAGAGGTGGGTTATTATTGTTCAACGGGTGTGGAATTTCAGTTTGGGAAGCTGAAGAAGTTCTGGAAATGGACAGTGCTGATGGCTGTACAATGTGGATGTACTTAGTACTACTGACCTGTAGCTGTACAAATGGTTAAAATTGTAAATTTTGTCATGTATGTTTTTCTACAACAAAAAAATGCAACATCTATATATTTTAAAATGTTGCATTGTAGTGTGCAATAAGCCTCCCTCACTCATTTGAAGATTTCTTTGAAGGCTCCATCTGCTCTAATTCCTGTGCAGTTTTAAATGCATGTAGGGGGAGAAAAAGAAGCAAGGCTTGACTAACAATAACACAAGAAACATTGTATTTTGTAGTAATAATATACAGATAGAAAAGACAAATAGCACAAAACTAGAAATATTAACAGTACTTTTTTCATAAAATATGGTGAGTACCATGTGGTTGCATGCTCAGGGTGCAGAAGCACAGAAGAACAAATCTTAGCATGTTAAGGAGAGACTCAAGTCACATCCCCACCTCCCCGCCCCGCTCCCTGCCCCGAGCTTGTTGCTCAGCTCTTTTCCCTCCACAAAAGACAAATTAAAGCAGGAGACAACATGTACAGTGCAGATAAGATAGAAGTTTATTTAGGAAACACATACAGCACAAAACTACAAGCAGACACCCAACAAGTCTAAATGCCCCACGTATAGAGGAAATAAAATTGTTAGTTTGTTAGTAAGCAGTAAGCTTCTTCTACATACCAGAGCCAAGGCTACAGGTGAGTACTTAGCTAATCCAAGTATGCTATTGGGGTCCGAGGGTTATGCCCCTTAGCCAGCTTCCAGAGGAATCCCTCCTCCCCATCCCAGACCTTGGGATTCATACAAAGGCTTTCTTTTTAATTAGTACAGGCTTTCTGTCTAGTTAGTGAAGTTGTTACAAAATCTCCCTTGCCCAGCACAGAATCTCAAGGAACAATTTCCTCTCCCCACCCCAGTGGTCCTGCTGGTGATGTTCAGGACACCCGGCAATCTTAATGAGATTGTTGCAGAAGCCCCCCTTTCTCAGCAGTCTTAAGGACTCCCCTTTCTCCTGCCCTATTTTTGCTTGTCATGCTCCAGACACCTCGAAATCATCAAACCAGGCTCAGGACTGCTGAATTAATTGGTGAGACACCTCTCCCTTTTGCTTCTAGCCTCCTGTATAAGTTCTTAGTTAGATTGTAAAGGTGAGGGCTCTGCTTTGTTCCCCCCTGGCCACTCATTCCTAGCGCTACCCAACAGGCTCTTTGCTTTTGTGATTTGCCAAAGATAGCTGTGATAAATACATTGCTTTTTAAAAGTTTGTCAAATCATTGCAAATACATTTCGTATTTTAAAATAATTATAAAATTGTAAGTTTTACTGTCTATAAAATAACTTTAAACTGCTGATAAATATCTACCCATTAAATTGTTATAAATACAAATAATGAAAATAATACAAACTAGAGTACCGATTAGGAACAGATGCAATCAAGACATCTTTTATTTAAAGTTTTTCTTGCATTTGTTTGAGATACTCAGATTAGACTGAAACACCATGTTGAAGGCCAGCATTTTGACCTACAACACTGAACTGTGACACTGCAAGCACTTTTTAACAACAAATTTTGAGAACTAGTTATAATGGTGATTCTTTCACCTGCTTATAAATTCTCAGGCGAGACTAACAAACAGGTAAGAGATAAAGTACTGCAAGTGATGTGAGAAGTAAAAAGGAGAACACTTACATGAACGTGCGTACTTAAATGACTCACAGCAAAGGAAGCGCAGCAGCTAAGTAAGCAAAAGTCTCCCCGCAAAAGGACAGAACATTTCAAACTCAGAGTAACATTTAGCAGTGTCCCTGGATTTACAGGCACAAGCTTAGCATATTACAAACCTGCCACACAAAACTTTGGCCTGATGTTTAGAACAGGGGTCAGTACAGGGAATATTCACTTTTAAATTCATGTAAAGAGGGTTTATAAACTTCCTTACTGAGGCAACATGATTCTCTGTTCAGTTTTCCTAAGAACACAGGAATATTTTATAATTTAGCACATATTTTAAGTTATAAATATCTCACCAATCATAGCTCCAAATCAAATGTGTTTAGTGGGAAATGGAGAATTTGATGAAACTCCTATCCTTTGACCAACATTCCATTTACAGCGTAAATTTTTTTTAGATGATCCTTTGAGAAGTGTTTTTTTTCCAGTCCAACAAATGTTTGATTATTATCATGAAAGGTTAAAGGAGGAATTGCTGAGATGTTTGCCTAGAGAAATCTGAATTGAATCCAGAAGGTTTAAGATACCTGATACAACAACCTCAATGTTTCAGTGGCTTCTTTTAATACAGAACTTTTCTTCCTCACTCATACAATGGTCCAACACAGTTGTCTTCATTCAGGCTGTTTCTTCCAAGTGGCAAGGACTCAGGCTCCCTCGATTTTGTGTGTCTACCCTCCTCATGATGCTTAGTATCCTCTTCATTTAGCCCGAAGTCAGAGGAAAATGGAAGGCGGTGTGTGGGAGGGCTTCATAAGCAGTACACATCATTTCTGTGCCCATCTGCCTGGCTACCGCCCCATCACAAGGGCCTCAGCTAACTCCAAAGGAGGATAGGAAATGTAGCGTAGCTGTGTCAGTTTGGTGAACAATCAGTAATTTGGACAATTTATCTCTTCATAGATAAGGATTGTTATTTCCTGAGGTTTATTTTTCCATGGGAACGAAAGAAAATTATATGTGTATCTTACTCAATTCTGTCTGCTTTTCAGGACTATTGTGTACATGTATGAGGGTAGGAATTATTAGGATATTACAACACATAAATGAACCAAAATACACATACAATAGCAAATATAAAAAGATGATCTTTGGATATTTAAAAATGAATAAACATTTGAAAAGATGGATCAAGGAAAAGATTAGATAAGGCACAAGAAAATCAGGAATGTGACATTAGGCCATCCTAAAACCGGATGCAGATATAAACAGATTATGACAACTTCACATGAATAAATGTAAAAGGTAGAAATAAAAAATTCTCAGAAAAATATAATACCTAAATAATGTGAAATTAAAACTAGAATAAGCAAAAGAACGTTCCACCATAAAGAAAAACTACTATATTTAAAAAAAAATTATTCTTACAGAAAATAGAAAAGGAACGTTTTCCTGTTCATTTAATGGAGTAAACTTACTCTTCACTGCGCTACCCAAGAGAAGGCTTCTCCTGGCCAAGACAGAGCAAGTGTCTTGCCTGCCTGTGTGTAGATTCACTGGCTAGTCTCGTCCCCTGTGCTCTCAGTGGTTTCTGGGCCCCTCCCTTGGAGGGAAAAGAGGAAGAGAAAATCTCTGGCCATAGCACAGCAGTCGCTGTGGACTCCCAAGTGCCCATGTCTTTGTGTAAGAGATTATAATTTCTCAAGGATAGGCTCCCTTCTTGCACATGTCTACCTGTGCAAGTGTCAGTGAATGAGGAAAAGGAGAGCCTTTAGGGGAACCTAGAAGGGACTGAGAACAGCTGGAAGTTGAAATCTAGCTTCCATCTGAAAATAAATCCTAACTCCTGAGTTTTTAGTCAAGATACTTTTGCCCATCGGAAGGCTCCAGCCACACAGGCAGTTTAAGGGATTTGAACAAAAAGATTATTGAAGCCTCCACTCCTCTTTGGCTTCACTGTAAACTGACTCATTCCATACACCTTGAGAGAAATCTGGTTCCCAGCAGTTTGCAGACCTCTGAGTCTCCTGGCCTAGAATATTATCTCAGGGTGTTATCCTGCACCCCAGCCTGTGAGCTCCTTAGAGTCTTCCCTTCTCTGCTGACTTTCTGTCAGCTACCATGTGTGCAAGAACAGGGAGCTTCACCCCACCCCAAACAATACCCCCGAGTCCTTTGGTAGCCACTCCTTTACCAGGGTGGATACATTCTTGCTGTCTCCTTTATACTGCAAAAATTTCAGAGTATATAAGACTAGAAAAAGAAACCAGACTGGAGGGGTAGGGGAGCCTACTCAGTAGGAAGAGGGGGAAGGATGGGACTGAGTATTTGGGGTACAAGAGAGAGAAAGAGCTGTGGCAGGGACCATGTGGGAGGGGGCGGGATGGGTAGAATGAGGAAGGCTCTCTGGGTGTTTGTGTGCTCCCTGGAAGAGCATCCTCAATCTTCACTGACCTCCCTGATGCAGGCCATCCAAGGCCTCTGGTATCTGTCCTGTTTCATATCTAAAAAATAGGGCTAGTACATTTATAAGAACAATGTGAGGGAAAACTATGGACACCTCGGAAAAGCAGATCAAACCATCAGCATGCACAGGGATCTCACTCATCACCTGAGAAAAGGCAGACCAGTCTGAGAGAAAAGAGGGACCAACGTTTCTTGAAGCGCTCTCACCAAAAACAAAGGGACTCCATGTCTCTTTCTCACACCTATGGAGAATGAGCATTCCACTAGCTTTCTCTCAGAGAGCAGTTCCCCCACACCCAGTCAGGGATATAATCTCTCACACAGCAGCATCCCGGAATGTCCACACAGCTAGCAACAGCTCCAGAGAGGAATGGATATTGAAAGTGGCAAACACAATAATACTGTAGTAACTATGCATGGGGCCAGCTGGGTACCTGAAATATTGGAGGCCCACTCTGTAAAGTGCATGATTGTCTAACCACTATGCTGTACATCTGAAAACTAATAGAGAATACTGAATGTAAACTGTAATTGAAAAACAACAAAAATAGATACAGGAACACACACACACATAAATGGAAATGCTAACTCAGACACAGATTGGTACTGACAGATTCTTCTCTATATTCTCTCAGTACTGCTCTTTATCATACGACTGTTTGTTTGCTACCCTCTTTTACCACAGTCCGAAATCATCTTATCAATCTGTTTACTTGTTCATACTCATTACGTTCCCCAGGGCCAAGGACTAGTAGCTCCAGTTCACGGCAAGAGGGCTGGCACATAGCAGGGCTTCAATAAACATTCAGATGAGTGATTAAAATGATCTTTCCATATCTAACCACCTACATAAAGCATTCTCTCCTCTTCCCAAATTAAGCTTAGCATGTTTGCATCGCATTGACTTGGCAAGCAACTCCTGAGGCCCCAGGCCCGGGCCCCCTACCCATCTGTACCCTCTAAATTCACACCAGTCCCAGCACCTGTCATGTTGTTGGCCTTTGAATATCGTACTTCCCACGACCATATGAAGATAAATAGACAAACAGGCAACTGAGAGAGTTCCAGGGCTTTTAATCAACAGAATGCAGGGCCTGCCCCCTGATGGGTCATAGTCGAATCTCAGGCTGTACTCAGAAGTTCACTGTCCACCTAAGGTGAGGGTGGGGCAAGGGGGTTGGGGAACAGTAAGAGAGGGGTTAGACCAGGGTAGGTTGGGCATGGATATGAGGTGCTAAGCTTCAACCATAAAACAAACTTCTTGCTCCTCCCCACTTCCCACAATACCAAGAACAGCAGAACTCATACAGGCAGACCAGAGGCGCTCCCTCCCTCCATTTCAGTAGTCCAGAAACACAAGGCACTGGGCTGGATCCCTTCCTATGTTGCTGCCCCACAGGAGGCCATGGCAAGCTTGCAATTCCAGCAGGTTGGAGGCCACTGGCCTTCGGGAGCATGGTATGAGCAGCAGGTAAGGCCCATCTCCCAGATTTTCTACCTCCCTGCCCATCTGTCCCATTTCTCATTCACCTTGGAGGACACACCCCCATCTCTTCCCATGGTATCTCCAGTGTTCTGCTCCTGAGGCTGGGTCAGTTGCTGGGGCTTAGCTTCACGAAGATCTAAATGCCGTAGCAGCTCTGCTTCTGGGAATTGCAGCTTACCCTGCAATGTGTATAGCAGTTGGAGGAAGGTCTGGTGCCTGGAAAAAAGAGTTAAGTGTCAAGGGAGGAGCCTCAGCTGGACCACCCTGGGCCTGTAGCCCATGATCCCAGTCTCACCTCTGCAGGTTGTCCTGCTCCTGCTCTGCTTGCTGCTTCAGGGTTCCGAGTTCCTGATTCAGCTGCTCAAGCTCCTGCTGAATTCCTGTCTTACGCTCCCTCACTTCTGCAGAAACTTCTGCCAAATGTTGTAGACGCTTCTCCTAAGAGAAGTGAGAAAGCAGACATGGCTCACCAGATGCTGAGGTCTTACTGCCACTCCCCCAACCCCTTCAGTCTAGATGGTTCAAAGATGATGATAACACTTAGTGTGCTATGTGCCAGATACATTTTAAGCACTGGCTGTATTAATTGCTTAATCATCTTAACACCTTTTAGGGTAGGTGCTAAAGAAACAGAAGCACAGAAAGTCAGGCGACTGCCCAAGGTCATAGAGTTATTAAGAAGTGATGCTAAGATTCAAGTCCATGTGTACTACAATGCCTCATAGAAAGAAAGGAGATGAAGGTTTTCCAGGTAAAGGACTTAGTCCAGGCAATAGCATAGTGGTAGAAAGAGGTATTTTCCTAGGGGCACGGACCCACCTGTTGCTGCTGCCACTGCTTCTGGGCTGCTCTGAGTTTCTCCATGGCCACTTGCTTCTGCAGGTAAGCAAAGAATGGGGACAAGGAGAGGAGGAGTGTACTTTTCTAGTTGCCTTTTGGAATGTGGACAGTGGATGCAGCCTAGTGTGTTTACCCTTTCCCTCCTCCTCTTTGAATGTCCTGCCCTTCCCTCATCCTGGTGCACCTTGGCCTGGAGCTGGTCAAGGGCCTCCTGGAGCTGTGCTTGCTTTTTTTGCACCTCTTCCATCTTGGGCAGGGCCTGGGTCAGGGCTGTTGTGATGGCCTCCACATGTTCTTGGTAGGTAGCCTTCAGTTCTTTCCATTGCTCCTTGGCTGCAATTGCCTTCTGTCCTGAGATGAGCCACCAGAATGAGGACTCGAGTAAAGTTTGGCCTGCTAGCCTGAAACACTGGGGCCTCAGTCTTTCCATCAGCTATACAGCTGACCAGACTGATATCCTCTCTTTCCCCACTCAGAACAGCCCCTATGCCAACCCTCTGACTACTCACGGCTCGTGTCTTCAGAAGCCAAGGGGTCCAGGCCCTGGACAATGTCCTCCTGAGCCAAAAAGTTCTGCAGGAAGTCTACTACCTGAAGCTGGCTGCAGAGCAGCTTGTCTTTCTTTCGAGAATCCTATTTAGAGGGAGGGAAGAGGCAGGGAACATCCTTACCTCCTGGTACTACAGGCCAACAAGGCTGCCTTCCAGTCTGCTCACCATCAATGCTGCCCAGTACCTCAACAGAAAGAAACAGGAGCAGTTCCCGGCTTATGAAAAGCTGGTTGCCATCTTGAACATACCATCACAAACTCAGCCAGGATCCGTCCAGGCAGTTCTGCTTCCTCCTGCCGGCCCTCCTGCTGAACCTTCCGTTCCAGAGTGTTTGCCACTTTGGCCAGGGCCCTGAAGGGGCAAGGAAATGGGGGAAACTGCAAACTTCTAGATTACTCGTTCTGCAGAACTTTTGTACAGTTGCACATATGTAGATGCATACATCAATGCCAAGAGTCTTGCCCTGACCAGTATCTACACACAGGCTGAAAGGGCCACCTGGGACAGGGAGTGGTGTGTGCGTGTGGAGGACATATGCAGATAATAAGTAGCATGAGGAAAAATAAGCAGGACAAGGAGACTAAGGAGTGTGGGGTGGCAAGTGTCTCACTAAAGAGAAACCATTTGAGTCAAGGGAAATATACAGGGAAAGAAAAAAAAAAAAAAAAAAGCGAAACTAATGGGCACTGGCTGCCCACCAGGCAGAGCGCACTAACCTTGAGTAGGGAGGGGCTTAGGACAGAGATCTAGATGCCAAGATCTAGGTTCTTCCGTGATAGGGGGCAGGGATCGACATAAAATAACTCAATGAGAGAGTGTGTAGGACATGGGGGGCAGAAATAAAAAGGCCCTTCCAGGAATCTCTCCTGGATATAGAGTCTTCTGTTGGGTGGTGCAGTCTACGAAGAGATGGGAGGATTGACAGGGATGAAACCGCCCCCTTCCAGGGCACACCTCCGGGAGCTGTACATTCGCAGGGAGCTACGGGCAGTCCCTCGTAGGCCATACATCTGGAGACAGGCAAGCCATATCAATAACCTAAGACTAGGGTCTGGGGTCAGGATCACTTAGACCCACCACGAGTCTAAACTGAGCAAGCTGTAAGGGGTCCAGAGAACTGTCAATTATACTCTGGGACTCTCAAGATCCACCCCGGTCCCCCGCCCCACGCCCAGCTGGCACCTGGGAGCAGACACTTACTCTAAGGCTGCAACCTCTGCCGCAAACTCCTCCGCCTGCATCCTTCCCCGCGCCGCGATTCTACTCTATCCTCCTCCGATACCTTTTCCTGTTTGGATCCACAGCCGACTGCGCGCCGGAGCAGGTGATTGGTTACCCGGTTAATGGGCGGGAATCAAGGACCAACGTGGACTCTCATTGGTAGGCGTGGATTCGCTCTTCTGCGCGCCCACAGTGCAGCGCAGTCGCAGTTATAGCTGGTCCGGCTGGTGCGCAGTTCTGCGCTTGCGCGCTACGTTTTAGGCGGTGCTGGAGAGTTGGGGTAGTTCCTTAATTCACTTGACAGTGTAAGGCTAGTTTGTCCTTACACTGTGCCGTTGGGAGGAGCATTGTAATGAGTTTAGGTTTTAGGGGAAACTCTCAGGATTAATTTTGTTTTTAAAAAACTCCTAGGTAGAAATAGAACACCGGATCTGTCTTCCAAGACACTTCCAAGGCATCAGTGACGGAGAACAGTGATCCCAGTGACACAGGACACAAGTATCAGCTGAAAAAGCTTACTGTCTTTAAAAAATTTCCAGAATGCTGTGCAAGTAGAGAGAACCCAAGCAGAGCCCAGCGGATTACCTGTGTTGACAAAATTAAGCTGATATTATGGAGAGATCAAGACCGGTAATGTTCTCAGCAGCGTGTAGGAAAAAGGAGAGAGTTGCCCAGAGAGAAAACTCAGTTCTACAGTTTTCTCAAGCGTTCAACTGAGAACTGGGCATTGTCTGAGGACACTGCCCAGAAAGAGTTTCAAGTATTTCTGGAGATATTTAGGGTCAGACATAGTGACTGTATCCACCAGTTAGGCTGGGAAACTTAATCCGTGGGGCACTGGGTAGAGTACACAGACAGGTCGTGCCTTAGTTAGTAGTTGGGAATAAATAGCCCTAAGAGAGTCACCGCTCTAGAGCCACCTAACAAATCTTAAAAGCAAGACGCAAGTGGATCAAACTGTCAACAACGAGTAGAACAGTGAAATAACATATTTAAAGTAGTATTAGAATTTTTAAAAAGTTACCTTTCATTTTTTATGTACAGGGAACATCCCTTCTAACCAAAGACGTCTATACATAAAAACTTGAAGCAATTTATCATGAGCAGATCTGCACTAAAGAAATGTGAAAGAAGTCTAGAGAAGGAAAACGGCGTTTCATTGAAATCTAAATGTATGCAAAGAAATAAAAATACCAGAAATGATACCTTTCAGTAATGGGTATGCTTTTTTTGATACCTTTTTTATAAGAATAATAAATGAATTGTATCAATAAAAATGGTATAATGTGTTGTGGGGTTTATAATGTACAAAAGTAAAATGTAGCACAAAGTGGGGGGGAGAAGAAATGAAAGCAAATTATGTATCTTCATAGTTTATGTCAAGTTATATGTCAGGTGAAAGTAGTTAAAGCTGTATACTGTAATCTCTTAAGCAGTAGTGGCAACACATCCTTTGTTGGCCACCAGTGACTCACTCTCATATATAATCTTTCTGAGTGTAGGTGGAACCTGTCATGGGCTGTCACTTGTTTCCAAGAGAGGGGATAGAGTAAAGGTAATAAGATACCATTCTCTTGATTAGGCAGGCTACTTACTAGGCAAAGGTGGTGATGTGTTACTCCCATAACACCATTTCATTATATAATACTTGATTGCAAACTGAAGAGAGAGATTCTCCTGCTGGCCTTAAAGATGCAAACAGGTGACAACTAGTAAGAAAATGCAACCCTCGGTCAAACAGCCACAAGAAGGTGAATTCTGCAAACAACATGAGTAAGCTTGCAAGTAGATTTTTCCCTGATTGAGGCTCCAGAAAAGAATACTACCAAGTTAATATCATTGATTGCAACCTTATGAGAAGAATGCAAAACCCTGTCTCATGGAAACTGAGATAACAAATGTGTATTGTTTTAAGAGGCTAAATTGTAATTTGTTGTGCAGCATTAGAAAACTAATACAAGCAACTTGTAAAATAACGAAGTAAAGAGTTAGAGCTAATAAGCTAATAGGGAGATAAAAGCGTATCTAAATAATAGTCAACTAGTTCGAAAGAAGGAAGAAAAAAGGGAAAGAAGAGGCAAGAGGAATACAAAACAAGTAGCAAAATAAAAGACTTTAAGCCTAATTATATGAATTAACTAGTTAAATGAAAATGCTTTAGATACACAAAAGGGAGAGATTATCAAATTGGATACAAAAGCGATTATATTAAGAAATGCAATACATATAAAGACAAATAAAAGAAAGTGAAGGGATGGAAAAATATACCATGCTAATACTAATTAAAAGAATGAAGGAATGGCTTTTTTCAGATACGTGTGTATGCAGGCATACCTCAGAGATATTTTGAGTTCAGTTCCAGACCACATCCTTAAAGTGAATATCACAATAAAGGGAGTCACGTGATTTTTTTGTTTTCCCAGTGCCTATAAAAGCTGTGCTCAGGTGGGGGCCATGGTGGGATGAAAATGGAGAGAATTGTACTTGAACAACAATAAAAAAAAAGTTGTGCTTATACTATACTGTAGTCTATTATAACATGTACCATAGCATTATGTCTAAGAAAATGTACATACCTTAATTAAAAAATAATTTATTGTTAAAACATGCTAACCATCATCTGAGACTTCAGCAAGGTATAATCTTTTTGCTGGTGGAGGATGTAGCCTTGATGTTGATGAAAATGCAATGTCTGCAAAGTGCAATAAAGGGAAGCACAATAAAGTAATGTATGCCTATATTCAGAGGAAAAAATATCAGAAAAAAAATGGTTTCATAATAATAGGTCAATTCATCATGTGAAATAAATAATCATAAATTTTTATGTACACCTAGTAAGAGACCATCAAAATCCATGAATCAAAAAGTGGCTGAATTGCAAGGGGAAATACACAAATCCATAATTACAGTTGAGATTTCACTAAGCCATTCACAATATATGTTACAGTGCACCTAACAGAATATTCACTCTTTTAGTGCACACCAATAAATATGTATGTCATAAAATGTATATGTATGTATATGTGTACACATGTATATATATCTGAACAAAGTATGTTTTCTGTCTGTAAAGGATCAAAATAACCTTTTCTATGCTTTGAACATGATGATGTTCTCAATTGGAGCAGTCATTTTTATTTTTTTTAAATCTAGTAATTTCTTCATCTTTCTTTAGATTTCTGCTCAAACATTTTAGACATTGATCAGGCTTCCTTCACTTCTATGCCTCCATCAGATCCTTTCATCACAGGTTCTCAAAGCTCTACGGGCTCTTCTCTTACTGGTCATAGCTGCATTTTTACATTTGATTGTAGAATTATTTGATTAATGTATTTCTCCTTTTCTAATCAGCAAACCTATTGAGAGCAGGATTTGGATATAATTTTGCTCATAACTAATAGTAAGAATTTAATAATAATTGCTATATGCATATTATATAAGGGATAGTTTATGCAAGATCTTAGACTATATTAAGGATGCTGCCTTTATTATAAGGGTGATAGAAAGTTATTAAAGGTTTCTCAGTAATTAAATGGCAAGTCAGATTTTGGTGTAGTAAAATTAAACCTGAATTCTGGGTGAAAAGCTGGGAAATAATATTATTCTAATAGTCTTACTGAAAGATGAGAACAATTTTGCATTATATGATTTTGTTTGGTGAAGTGGCAGTGGTGGTAGGAATAACTCAATGTATTTAGATAAAATAATCCATATGATTATTATATGAGTGGATTTGGATATGTTAGAGTTGGTAAATTATGTACTAGATATGATACTTAAGTTTCTGACTATGCAGCTGGGTGAATTGTGCTTCAGTTTATTCAAATAGTGATTCCTGGGAGAGGTCCTATTTGGGAATGACAGGGAACTATTCATTTCTGGTGACCTGCTAGTTAGAGCTGTTTCAGCCATCCAAATAAACCCGTGGACAATTGGGTTTAGAGCTTGGAAGAATGTCAGAACTGGATATATACATTTGAGAGACATAAACATATAGGCAATTGAAACCATGGAGGTGGATGTCATTACCTAGGTTGATAATATAAAGTGAAAATGAAAAGATTGCTGGAACAAATATAGTTGAGGAACTCTGACATCTGGTGGATTTATGGAGAAGGTGGGCTTTTAGTAAGAGAGAAAAGTCCACAGTGATAAAAGAAAAAGTAATCAAGTGTGATATACTATAGTGTAGACAGAGGACAAGAAGATTTCCAAAAGGAGAAAGGTAGGTCATCATGCCAAACCATATTAAGATGTCAAGTAAGAGGGGATGGGAATAATTGGTTGGATTCAGCACCATGGTGATTATTAGTATTTATTTTGAGAGAGATACTTAGAACATAGAAAATAGATTATGTAAATAAAATATAAAGCGGATTATATAGAAACATAAAGCAAAGAAATAAATGTGTAACACAGAAAGTTCTTTGAGAATTTTGGCACAAAAAACTAGAATACACTCATACTCTAAAATCAGAAGTATTTCCCTAATTAAAGTTTCAATAAGGTCTATTGAAATTTGCACTATGTATATACTACTAATCTAATGAGAAATGCTTTCTCTATGCTTTCCATAAATGATCTCCTTGCTTGACTAGTAAGAATCTTTAATACATTTTTAATACTTTCTTAATATTCTACATACATGACACAATGAGAAAAATACCTCGTAAAAGACACATTTGATTGGATTAACAAGGATCGACTTGATTCATCTCTTTATGTACGTTTGAGGGCTCAGGTCATGTTGATATATTTATCAAGAATTCCTATGGAAATATTGTCTTTTGAATAAAGTTATTTCTAAGTATACTAAATAACCTTACTTTACATATAAATGTAAATATTGTAAGGGTAAACTGGAGACCAGATAATGAAAGAATCAAACAATAAATAGCACATGAAAATGACATGCTACAGGTGGAACTTGAATAGTGACTTTAAACATCACACTACATATATTTGCCAGCTTTGTTTAACCCTCTACGTGGCTCAGTTTCACAGAGATATAACCTAGAATTCTGATGAAAATTATTATAGGTCAAAATAAAAAGTATGGTTCTGCACAAAAGACCCATGGACAAGGACAGTGGGGTGGGAAATGTCTTTGGGGGCAGGGGTTGGACAGGGCAGCAGAGAGCGAGTGGGGAGAAATGGGGCAACTGTAACTGAACAATAAAAATATAAATTAAAAAAATTAAAGTATGATTCTGTGTTAATTTCTGTGTTGTTTAGTATTGTAGCCACAAGCCACATATGACAATTTAAATTTAAATTAATTACAGTTAAATAAATTTAAAAATTAGATTTCTAAGTTACATTAACTACATTTTTATGCTTAATAGAATTGCTATATTAGACAATGCAAATTTTAGAACATTTCCATGGACAGAAAGTTTAGTTGGATCATGATAATTCAAATAAATTTTTAGGTACATTAAACATGTATATTCTGTATTTTATGTACCAAAAGTATACATTTGCATGGATTTCCAAACTACCAATAGTAAAAAAATTTTGTACTTTAAAAATGTCACATTTTCAGTAAAGAATTTGCAAATGTATAATTTATACGTGTTTATAAATTTAAAGAGTGCTGGTTTGCTGCTCAACAAACTCTGCTGCCCTCCATAAATTGCATACAGAAATTTTGGGTTGCTCCATCATCTTCCTCTGCGCAGGAAGTAACATCACAACCAGCTGGCAAGTAAAGCCGACTCCCTTAAGCATGTAATCGATATGGGGATTATATTTTCATTATTAAGATGGAAACATCTATTCAGTCATTGAACAAGTTAAAAATTAAAAAAATAAAGCATATGTTTCTGAAGATAGACAATTTCCTCACTCATTTGGAAGTTTTTATTGTGCAGTGCGTGTGAAATGGTTCTGAAGATAGTACTTACATTAGCACTCAAATGGAACATCAACTGTGTTATTGGGATGTGTGAAGTGATTATGGCAGCCAGTTCATCTGAGATTCACAGAGCAGTAAGTAAATATAAGAAATGGGATAGGACATTTTTGCAATTGTCTATAGAAAAAAAATGCCTCCAGTACTTTATAAAACATTAAAACAACATATCATGCTTTGGGAACTGATTTCTAATTGCATAGAAATTGGTTTTCGTAAGTCTAGTTCCCGCAGCATTGTTTTACAATTTAGATTGGATATCCAGGTCTTTGCTGCCCAGTGGCAAGTTCATGTAAATGAGTCTTGGGAAATCCGATAAATAAAACATTGTATTTCCCTAAGGAAGTGCTCACCATGCTATGTCCAGTAACCATCTGTCATCATACAAGTTTATTTTGATATTATTGACTATATTCCTTATGCTCTGCATTAATTCCCATGACATTTATTTTATAACTAGAAATCTGTACCTCACTTCATTAGGTATATTAATGTCAAATTACTAGTAGGTTGTAACACCTGAAACTAACATAGTATTGCATATTAATTATGTTTTAATAAAAAATAAATTTAGCCACATATGAGTTGGCTACAACATTGAAAACAAACCAAAAATAATTATATATAAACAGATTTGTACAAGGGGGTACCAAAAAAAAAGAACAGAATTATTTTCTGAAGGGCAGGCCCCTTGTAGTACAGGCTTGCTTCCCTCGCTAGGTGAGTGTCCTAGGAACCCATCTGTATCAGTGTGCCAGGTGGTGGTGTTGTGAGAAGCTGTGTTCAGCTGCAGTGAATTTTTTTGGAAGATTTTCAACTCATTTGCCCATTTCATGATGGGTGGTTTATGAGCACACCCTCCACAGCGTGCCGAGTGTTCAGCAGCTTTTGGCCAAAAACAACATGAATCCCTTGCCCCACCCTCCCTATTCACCCAATCTTGTTCCAAGCTACTTTTTTTTGTTTCACCAAATGAAAAAAGTCCTCAAAAGGAAACGTTTTGCCCATACGGAAGAGGTGAAACAAAAAATGGAAAAAGCACTAGTAGGTATCAAAATTGACAAATTCAAAAATTGTTTTGAGCAGTAGAAAAACATCTTGATAAGTGTCTTGCGTCAAAGGGTGAGTACTTTGAAAAAGGCTGAAGTTTAAACATGTAAGAATAAACATTTATTTATTTTTTATAAACACATTCCATTTGGGGGGTCCCCCTCATATATTCATATATACATATACATCTGTCTATCAACCTATTTATTATCAATCTGCCCCAGCATCTCAGCATGCTTTCATATGTATTTATATATCATACACCATAAACATCAGCTAAAAGGTAATATTTTAAAATTCATTTATTTTTCTTCTAGAATTTTTCTCCTCTCCTAGAATTTTAACACCAGCTTTTTTTCCCTACAGAATCATTGATTTTTTGCTTGCAATGTCACAATCACACACGGATTATGAAAATGTAATTCCATTGTGATACTTATAAATGTGGGGGCTAAAGTAATCATGATTTGAGTAAGTAAAGCATATGTGCCAGGACATTTTCAAAGGATGCTTAAAATACATATTAATTATTGTTTATTATTGTGATATAATTGTCTAAAATATCTTTTCTAACTTCTTAAACATAGCACTGCTTCTATGTTGATCTCACTTTAAACCATTAACTGAAGGATATTCTTTCTAGATTTAAAATATTCTGCAAGCAAGCCCTTAGAATCTACATAATTTAGCTTGCTGAAATTTTTAAAAAGTTGTTTTTGTTAATAATAACTTTTCAGGGTTGTTTTTCAATAACAACACAAAATATATAATGAAATTTTTATTTCGTAAGTTGATAAATATTACCTTGGTGTAGGTGTTTTAATGCATTAAGGCAACTTGTATATCTGATTGGAACATTTATGTAGTAAGTTAATCATATGGCAGACAATACAAATAATTAATTTAAAAACTGTTCGTAGGGACTCAAAACCTCAATTAGGAAAATTTGTTTGCTTTTATCGGTCAATGAATATAACCTTTTAGTTTGCAGGTGTGTGTGTGTTCAGTGTTGCTCTGGAAAGAGGAATTCTCATTGTTTACTTCTAAAACAGCTTTATTGAAGCATGAACTGCATATCGGTTATAAATGTAAAATTCAATGAGATTATGCTATTTGTAGAGTTGTATAATCTGTTTGAAAACATTTTCATCATCCCTAAGGACCCATTTTACCTGTTTGCAAATGAATCCCTTTTCCTACCCCCAGTCCCAGACCAACACTGATCTATACTTTCTGTCTCTGTAATACACTAGCCTTTTCTGGACATTTTGGAAACATACGATATATACAGTTTTCTTTTTTGCATCTACTTCTTTGCCTTTGCACAGTGTTTTGAGGATCATCCATGTGGTAGCATGCATCCGGAACGTGTTCCTTTTTATTGATGAGTATATTTCCTTGCTCGGACATACCACATGCAGTTTATCTGTTCACCAGGTGATGGAAATTGGATTGTCCCTAGTTACCGACGTTTATGAATAATGCTGGTGGGAGCATTCCCTTAGAAGTTGTTCTGTGTGAACATGTATTTACACTTCTCTTAAGCAGATACCTAGTGATGGAATTGCTGAGTCACATGTTAAGTATGTTTAACTTTTTAAAGAAGTTCCAAGATATTTTCTAAAGTTGTGCTACCGTTTCACATTCTCACCTGCAGCATATTAAAGTTTCAGTTGCTGCACGTCTTCACAGTATCTTTATATCTTCAAAACTCAGTAGTTCTGATCATAACTATTTTTATGGGCATAATGTGGTATCTCATTATGGTTTTAATGTTCATTTTCCCCTAATGACAAATTATGGCCACCTTTTAATATGTTTATTATCTCTTTGTATATCTTTTTGGGTGACATATCTATTTATATGATCTGTTCATTTAAAAAATTTGTTATTTGTTTTCTTAATATTGACTTATAAGACAGTTTTATTCTACACAGAATTCTCTTTTTTATCGTGTGTGTGTGTGTGTAACTTGTAAATTTTTTTCCCAGCCCATGGCTTGTTTTTTATTTTCTTACCACATATTTTAAACTATTAAGAATGCCTTGCCTTATTGAAAGTATGGAATATTTTCTCTATATTTTTTCCTCAAAGATTTTTCATTTTAATTCTCATCTACATTTATGGGTTTTTTAAGTTAATTTTTGTGCACAATGTGGAGGAAGAATCTAAATTCATCTTTCTTATATGCACATCCAGTTGTTAGAACACTTCTTATAAAAACAACAACAACTATTCTTTCCTCAATTGTCCTGGCACCTTTTGTCAAAGATCAATTGGCCATAAATGTACTGTGTTTCCTGGACACTCAATCACGTCCCATTGATCGATGTTCTTATTTTTACAGAGCACCACTTTGTTTTGAATATCGTACCTTTATAGTACATTTAGAAACTGGAAGTGTGTGTCTTTAAGCCCTTTATTCTTTTATAAAAAAGGCTTGGCTATTCCATATTTAGAGATGCTTTTTAATTTTTTTTCTACAGAAACGTGAGACTCTGTTCATCTTTCCTCTATGCTAGATTAAATAGATTCTATAGATCTGTCCTCAAGTCCAGTGATTCTGTCCTTTTCATAGATACTTTGTTGAGTACATCCAATGAACTTTTGTTTTTTTAATTTCATTTATTGTAGTTTTTAATTCCGTGATTTCCTGTTAGTTCTTTTCTATAACTTCTATGTCTTTGCTGAGATTTTCTGTTTTCACGTATTTCAAGAGAATCTGTGATTGATTTCTAAAGCATTTTTAAGGCAGTCACTTTTAAAGATGTTGTCAAATAATTCCAGTATCAGATTCATCTTCATGTTGTCATTTGTTGTTTTTTTCTCATTGAAGTGTAGTTATCATGTTTCATAGTATACAAAATATTTTTTATTGTATTCTGGACATTTTGTTCGTTTTATTAGGGGACTCTTTTACCTAAGTAGTCTATTTTAGCACTGTTTAAGTTTAGTGTGCAAGTTATAATCTACTTCTCTGAGCTTTAATTTTCACGAAGTTCGTTTCTGAGCCCTTGTAATGTTATTCTTGCCTGCTTTGTATTCTGGTGCTGCTAAGACTCCCTGGTCAAGTTCTAGTGCCATCTGTGAGGTCACTCAGCAATCTCCTGACATGAGGCAAGAAGCCACTGGATTTAGTCCCTTTGTGTCACTTGGCTAGAGAGTCATAGGGTATTTCTACTGTGATAGCTGTGAGAAGATGGGACCAATCTCTGGGCCCTGGTCCTGGACTGGGGGCTAGGAGGGCTAGGTTTGCTTCTGCAGTTGCTGAGAGATTACACAAGTCACCTGCCCTAAATTATGGGGCGAAGACTGGGATGGCTGAGGCTCAGCTGCTGCCACTACTGTTAGTGAATCGGACCATCACCAGAAGCCTAATTTGTGGAGAAGTGCTTGGGGTTCCCCACCGGTTCTCTGTTGGGCTTCTACTTCTGCAGTCCTTTGATCAAAAAGAGCAGGGTTTTTTTCTTTTTGTATTCTTCCTTCTTCTTTTTTATTTCTATGCCTATCATTTTTTGTCACAGGTCTCTCCACTATCCATCCAGTCCAAGGTATATGGGAGATGAAAAAAAATCAAGGTACTCACAATGTTATTCCTCCAATCCTGTCCACATTCTTCTTTTTAGCTTTTTGAATTGTTAAATAACTTCCAGGGAATATATTTATACTTAGAGAGAAGGAAAAAGAAAAGTTGGTCTATACCATCTTGTTCCTGAAGCCTTAGTTATTATTTTTATAGCTGTTACTCAACTATTAAATGGTCCTAGAACATGCTAGGTGATTGGCAAAAATATTGTGAATAAGTGAATTAACAAATGAATGGTTGCCTACATAAAAGGAAGGAAGGAAGGAAAGAATGAAGGAAGGAAAGGAAGAATGAAGGAAGTGAAAAGAAAAGCAAGGGAAAGAATGATACAGTTGTTAGTGGACTATTCTAAAAAAACAGCATTATATATTGTCAAGGGCACCAGCCTCACTTGTGTTACTAGCCAGTGTAGAATTATTGGCCATCAATTTGAATTCTGTAAACTTACATTTTCTGATTTATAAAATAAAAGGCTTTGCTTAAAACATGTTATCCCTTCCAGCCATGTATGCTGTGATGCTCTACTTAAAAGTGATCTGCTATTAAGCTTATAGTACGCTCCCCGAGGCAGCAGGCAAACCCTCTGATACAGCCGAGGAGCAGTGGGAAACAGCAGCAAGTCGATTACATTGGAGTAAAACAATAACGGATTCTGTGCATTTTCCCAATCAATGGCATATGTAAGGCGTGAGTCAAAGAGGAAGAACTGCCAAAAGTGAAAGGCTTAATAGAGCTCTCACCTGTGAGCAGCTGGCCACACACTTTTGTTTTTGCAAACATGTCCACACATTGAGAGAAACCCACCTGATGGCTATTATCTTTGAACATCAAGGACAAACTTGTCATGACTAATGCCTATCCAACTGTTAATGCAGTCTGCGCCTTTGTTGGAACTCATGTTCTGGGTCTAATGGATATTTCATTTAACTGATAACTCTGCCTTGTTGATATACCATTAGCACCTAAACTTGTTATGTGAAAAGTCAATGGGAATGAACAGCATTAGCCAGGTTAATGGAGACTCAGAATTTGTTCCTGCCTATGCATACAGGCTGAGTGGGAGGAGGGCTCTGTAAAGGAACAAAAAAATGTCACCTGCCTACGGGCTCTGTTGGGGGGTAAGTTCAACAGAGCAACAATGACATCTGCCAGCCCTCTGTGTGGGAGAAGGCTGTCGTTATAGCCTTCACCCTGAAGCCAGATGACTCAGTTCCTCCCTGTATGTTCCTGGCACTTTTTCAGCAGCTTCCCAGTGCTGGAGCTCATAGCAACTGAGTCTGTCAGGGATTAAGTCTGTGTGGGGGTCCTTTAAGAGGAAGGCCTGGGATTCCAGAAGCCCTCCATCTCACTCAGCCACAGTTCTGGGTGGTTTTGACAATCAGAAGTTATGGGGACTCTGTTCCCCACACTGGAACCCTAGGCTGGGCAGTCCAGCATGGGGCTGGGACTCTTTGCTCCTTAGGGAGAATCTCCACAGCCAACATATCCTTCCTGATTTTTAACTGACACACATGGGTCCGTGGCCTGCCTATTCCGCATTTCTGTCCCTCCTACCAGTCTTAGTGTGGCTTCTTCTTTATACGCTTAGTTATAAGAGTTCTTTTCAGCTAATCTTCAGGCGGTTCTCAATGATGGTTGTTCTGCAATGCAGTTGTAATTGTGATGTAGTGACGTGGGTACTGGCTCGTAGTGCCCGTGGCGTCAGGGGTGAGATATGAGACAAATTCACACAGACTACCAAGTCCTGTGGAGGAAAAGAGGAGGGCACAGCTACTCTCTCAAGGGGAGAGTGCCCCGACCCTTGCCTGGGCAGGCTTTTATTGGGTTCAGTTAGCACAGGAATACAGGTAAAGTTCATTAATCATTGTCAGGCAGTAAGAATCAAACAGTAGATAACATACAAAGAACTATTAGGGTTTCTTCTGAGTCAGGGTTTATCAGCTGAAAGGCTACAAAACTTTGGGAAACAAACTCATTTCCTACTTGGGTCTTTATCATTTAACTAAGAGCATTCTTCGCAAAGCAAGCCTTACAGGATTTTACATATCCTTTCTCATGCCTGATCACCCGGGGAGCTCACCCTTTCCAGCACAGGGCTGCACTGCCCTCTGTCATTGTTTCAGGTTTAAATCAGGCAGAGGAGTCAGATAACCAAGGAATTTTCAGAGACTTCTCATGGACTCAGGGAGTCAGGCTTCGTCAAAGCCGAGGGGCAAGGATCCATCACCCCCTTTCTCCATAATCCCCAAGTCCTTCCCTGGGGCCTCCACATGATCATGCCTGTCTTAGGTTGTTCCCCGCCTTGGGGAATCTTACCCATCATTGGCTAACTGATCAAGCGTTGGGGGCCAGTTATGAAAAATGGAGCAAAAGTAGCACTCCTGCCAGGGAGATAAGCTTTGTCTCCTTAATGGCTTATGGTCCGAAGGTTGTTCACTAAGCATTAGCCATGGGGGCAGTTATAGCTCCTAAAACGAGGCAGGACGGCTCCCAACAATATGGTTGTGAGAGCAGGTGAGCACAGTGTTTATGTACTCTCTTGGAAATGCAAATTAGAACAGTTTTATTCTTCCCACAATCTTTTAGTATCATGTTTAGTTTTCACTTTGGGAATGAAATTCTGTTTCTTATTTAAATAATTGGAATGCCTTTATCACACCGACCTGCCTAGAAAAATGGATCATAGAAGAACATTAAAAGTAAACAATAATATAGGCAAATGACAGTTTGTGATTTAAGACTGAGGGCTTTAACTTGAATTAACATCATTCCTCTACTTAATCACTACTTCTCTTTATTAAACACACACGTGCATGCACACACACCCAAGAGAAAAGGAGGAAGAGCAATTGGATGTGTGTTTCTACATGTGCAGAATTTATTTAAAATAGAAATAACATATTTTAATTTCAAGTTTAAAAATATATGTAATTACCTATTTAATATGTATAAAACTACATTTCTCATGAAAAATAGTTCAAACTTAACATAATTATCTCAATATGAATGAAGTAGAATGAGGAATGTATGTGGATATTTCATTGAAAAATTTTCAAACTGAAGTTCAGTGGGTAAATCATTCACTTTCCATTGATGAAATTATATTCCTGCTATATATATCTTATATTTTTTAGAGCAACTCACATTGTAACCTGTCATAATTGTAGATATCTTGGTTAATGGAAGTACAATGAAACTATAAGCACAGTGGAAACAATACAAGGGCAAAACACTTTGGAATTTGAATAACCAAGAACAACAGGGTCAGGTCATCTGCTTCTGGACAGATCAAACTTTGCTCGTAAGGAATGGGAATTGGTAGTAGAAGCTCTTCTACTTCTACTTCTACTTCTACTTCTACTTCTACTTCTACTTCTACTTCTACTACTACTACTTCTACTACTACTACTTCTACTTCTACTACTTCTGTCACAGGAAATAAAGCTAACTGTTTTGGGCCCCAGGTATGCAGCAGGCCTCAGATAATTTATGCCCCTGCTGGCTCCTCTCTGTCTTGGGCCCTAGATAGTTCCCTGCTGACCTCGTATCAGGCTCCAGATAATTTACATCTATGTCCCCCTTGCTTGTATCACAACCCCTCCTCTTCTCGCCTCACTGTAAGAGTATTTAATCACCCACCTAACCCCTCCTCGGGGCCCAGAATTTGGAGACTGCCTCCTCTGGGTCCTCGGGTGTGAATAAAGGCTTACTCCATAACCCTAAATCGTGTAAGAGTCCCTTTTTCCACAACACTTCTACTTCTACTACTACTACTTCTACTACTTCTACTTCTACTACTACCTCTACTTTTACCTCTACTTCTACTACTACTTCTACTTCTACCACCACTACTACTTCTACTACTACTTCTACTACTACTACTTCTACCTCTATTACCACTATTCGTACTTCTACTACTTCTACTACTTTTACTACTACTTCTACTACTACTACTTCTACTTCTACTACTTCTACTTCTACTACCACTTCTACTACTACTACTTCTACGTCTACTACTACTAGAAGCTCTTGCTTCTACTACTAATGCCTCTGATGATCTTAGTGTTTTACATAATTAAATAAAAATTTTCCTTAACAAGGGGACCATGCTATGGAAAGAGAACTGGATCCATAATTAAGAGACTAGTTTGACTTTGGGTGGTGGGCGCACAGTGCAATATCCAGATCATATATCATAGAACTGTATACTTAAAACCTATATGATCTTATTAACCATTGTCACCCCAGTAAATCTGATAAAAAAGGAGAGGCTGGTACTTAATTTTGGATCCACCTTCAATCAGATGCATGATTTTGAATGAGCTTCACACCTACAGACTGAAAGGTTTTCAAGTATGAAAGGAAGGTAACAGGTTCAAGGCAACATCAAACAAATCCTTAGGCCTCTAATTTTCACTTTTGTTAAAAAGCAATTATATCATTTATGCTCAAAAGAAATTATCCCTGAAGCAAAGCTCAGGGAAAAACCAGTGACTGGCCCTTCAATTATCATTGTATTCATCAGTCACCTGAGAAACACAAAGCCATCAGCACAAAGGAACTTGGATAATGAGTTAACTATTCTGGGGATGTCAGAAGTGAACTTTTGACATTTTCAAAAATATGAACACTGATGCAGGATGTCATTTTGTTATCTCTTTTGCTTCTTACCCTATTACCTTCTGAGAGGAAGAACGGAGACAATGAGAAAACAAAAACAAAAATAAAACTCTTCAGTACTGACTTCGCCTGTAATTTTTTTCAAACTTTTACCCTGCATGCAATTTATACCAATAGTTATCTCACTCACAAATGTATGATAGAGATTAGTGAGATATATCTGTAAAGTTATCTTTATTATTTTCCCACATGTTGGGCTGTTCTGCTTGCCTTTAAAGATGCTACTATGAGTGTTGTCAAATAAAAATAATATCTTATGTAGGAAAAGGAAGGTCTTTGAGCATTTTGGAAATTTCATACTAACCATGTGCCTTATACATGTTGAAAATTTACCATTTTTATTCCCTTTGAGAAAGGATGGAATATACACTTCAAAAATGATGTGATTAATATAACTTCCATGAGTGTTCATTTAGTACATAACTTTCTTCAATGCTCCCAATAGAGCTAACCCTTCTCACTACACAGTGAAGCGGAAAAAATAACTCACTGAATAAGCAATAAAGTTGAAAGAAACCAAGTATCCCAGATCCCAAGTGATGACTTATTAGCTGTGTCTCCCTCTGAGTCACTTATGTCTAAAATGAGGAGCATAATTCTTGATTAGATTAAAGGCAAGGGATTATACCTGATTTTTTTTAGAGGCTTACAGTAGTTCTGAAAGCCAGGATTCTCACACTAAAGGTGACTAAATGTCTAAAGATGAATTGCATACCTGTGGTTTTTCACAGATTTGTGTCATGGTGAGCAGCACTGAATTTCAGCAGTGGTATTGAGAACATTCCTTGGATTGCTAATTCAATCATTGGCAGGTATTTTTATTCAGGGCTCGATTCTGCTGTGTCTGTTTTATACCAGGCTGCCCTTTATTTCTTAAAGTCCTCCATCCTTTGTAGTCCATATTATAAGATATATATTTTAACTTTTAAAATATATTATGGGTTTTACTTCTTGCTAGACTTGAGTTCCTCCATAATTACAAGGAACTTACCTCTGAATTCTCCCAACTATTCATGTGGCAGAAACTACCAGATTTCTCTTCATATTCTATTTCTGCTTTTCACTCAGTTAAAACAATCTGAATATGTCACCACCACACTAACAACAAATATTTCATAGCATCTCTTGCAGTGTGTTGGTCATTGAGACATAAATAAAAAAATTATAACCATGAAGTTTCCTCAAAAAGGAAGAAGAACCACCCTTTATATCTATCACTTAGATATTGATGTGATGGCTATAGTTCTATCAGCCACCCCAGGCTGTGTGCAGACTTTTCCCAGGGGACAGAAGAGAATAAGGCTGTTGTAATGATGATACCCATTCTCCTTTTACAGACTAATCAATATCTGTTTTGGGTAAGATCTTATTTATTAAAAATTTTTCTACTCAGAACCAAACCTTGTAGAATCTTGTAAAATGTTAACTGACATTAAGAATGTTAAAAATTGACCCTAATTGTGTGGATGATAAATGTATCCGAGTAGACTGTGTATGTGTGTATGTACCCAAATCATTTTCTGTCACATGTGGAAGTAATCCCTGTGGCATAGTGCCAGAGTTAGCATTTTACAAGGTTTGTCTAATTGCATATTTAAATAAACACAATTTCACAGTGATTTGCAAACTTCACAGCAATAGTAAGCACAAAATGATACAAATATGACAAAGTTAATATGAATAATTATTCCAAACCTATCACAAAAAGATAACTTTTATTCTACTACTATATATTACCGATAATAATATAAAAGTGAAAAAGAGATGTTGCCTCAGTTCATCCCATTTATTTTCCCCATGTTTACAGACAGCATGATTAGTATTATTTTGTCAGGATGTTTTCCTCTCATAAAATAGGGGCAGAGAAATCCAAAACCTGCAGTGTGGGATGGCAAGCTCAAGACTCAGGAAAGCCAATGGTACAGCTCTAGTCTGAAGGCTCACCCAAATTATGAGAGCCATCTGCTTACTCAAGGATCACTGATTGAAATGTTAATCTCATCCAAAAACACCCTCCAAATTAACACATAGAGTTAACCATCACAGGTCCTTTGTTCAAATAATTGCAAGAAGGGTTTTTAGTACCAAAATACGAGTCATGATAAAACTGATTCTTGAAACATGAGTAAATATTTGTCAAGCTGTTTGATAAGAGTACATACACCAAGAAGCAGAAATTTCTAGACAGAAGACAAGCATGGATCTTTCCAACTTCTAGGTTTGTGTTAAAAACTACTTGTTAACGGCTGCACAACTTTCTTGTTTACATTTTTTTCTCTTCTGAAGTGTTCAAAATAATGTTGTGAAACTAGGCTTTTATTCTAGAATTAGCCAAATCCATTTTTCAGTTACCAGATTTGAGGGTCTGTGTGTGAGTAAGAGGAACATGTTTTTCTTTTAATGCCATGGAATCATCCTTCCCAGGTTTGCCACACCGCAGTTTCAAATCCCAAAGTCAATCTCAGTAATATATAAAATGCTGCAGTGTTCATTATTCTAACAAGTTAATGTTTAGCTGCATTTGGAGATGGGGCCTCCTGGGACCCATTATCATTTTAGTAAATTTCTCTTTACTTCCTTAGATGTAATTTCCTTTAAAATGAAACACTTGTGGAGATGTTCATTCTTTTGAATTTCATGAGAGTTAGGTACTTGTTTTTTTATTCTTTTCATTTTCCCATTTCTCCTATTTTCATAAAAATACTTTAGTATCTTCCTTGCGAGGGTGTTATATGTGAAAGAGTGTTATACAGTGAGGTAGGCTTTGAAACTTCAAGGCACTTACACATGTTTTCAGTGATTTTATGAAAAGTGTAATAGGTTTCCCTAATGCAGAATACAGTTTTTGAGAGACAAACAAAAAGTGAGAAAGAGAGAGAGAGGAGAGAGACAGACAGAGACAGACAGACAGACAGAAAATGGGAATGCTGCATGCCAGGGAACCCCACAGAGGTGTCAGCTTACTGCCATGTATAAAAAAGTTAAAAAAGTACCACATTTTGCAGGATGGACTAGTCTCCACAGATGAAAGACTTTATGGATATGACACCTGTCTCTTCAGTGAAATTCAGCAAATTCACGAGCAAGTGGAAGTTTCCTAGAGCCACCCAAAATGTTAAGACATGAGACGTGGCTGGGACAAATGTAAACAGACAAACATTAATACACACACAATTAAAATTTGTAAATGGTGTTATAAATGAAAGAAATAATAATGAAAATAGCTTATGAAGGCCTTTCTGAAAGACTTACTGTTGAGACTATAGAAACAAGAAGGAGCCAGTCAAGTGGGAAGTGAAAAGAATGTTCCAAACAGGATAAACACCACATTTCAAGGCCTCTCACTTCCTATTAACTAGGGAGAAGAGGGATTAGTCATATTCCTTGAAGTTAAAAGAGAATGATTATGATAGTTTGTTTACTTATATAATGATAGAAAATCCAGGGCCAGCTATTACTTAATATGATGAATTATGCATGCTAGAATTATAAATCAAAGTTGATACTTCATTTCTCTAATATTCCTTTTTCAACTGGATGATAACCCACTGTAGCAAGGACTGCAGTACAATTTTAGAAACGGTGCCTTTCAAATGCAAGAATTAAGGCATGTCAGTAAAATATTATCTGCCTGAATTGCAATGGTGTAGTTCTTCTCTCAGTTATAATTCTATAGATTCGTCATCGACATCGTTTTGTGTTGCCATCAGGTCCCTGAAGCGATTAATCTGTGTGTACAACTAGATTGTCTTTCTGGATTAACGTTCAATATAATCCACAGGTAAGCTATATGCCAATTGTTATTTGAGTTTGACAGTTTATTTTTAAATCACTTAATCCTTTTATACATTGACAGGAAAATGCATTCAAAGAAAATGATACCTGCTTAGCCAACTTTCCTTACCCTTAAATACACTCACGGCAGGAGCAGAGGGACAGTATGAAGGCCTGTGGTTGTGAGACATAGATAATAAATCACAAAGCATTTCCTATGAATATGATCAGATTAGATTTACATTGCATTTTTTTACCCAGATTTGGTTATCAAGGTAATCCAGAGGTACTTAATCCATTTTTGACAGGGAGACATCAGAATCATAAATTAGTTGTGTGGGTCATAACCTAACTACTCTTAGTGAGACATTTTTGGAAACAATCCTGACATAGTTTATCCACATCTCTCCTCCCAACAAAATTTGAAATTATACTATAAGTAATGCATTATTTGAATTAAAGTAAATGTGTGGTACACAGAATAATGGCCTCTCAAAGATGTTCATACTCTAATGCCTAGGTTCTAAAAAAGTTATCTTACATGATAAAAGGGATTTTCCAGAGGTGATTAAACCAATCTTGAAAAGGGAGATTATTCTGGATCATGGAGCTATTAATACTTAATTTTATCCAGTCACTTCTCATCAAAATATGTAGCAAAGAAACTGATGCTGAGTAAGAATACATTTACCAAGTGTTCAATAAATATTGAGCAAAAAGTTAATGCCAAGCTCTTATAAATGTTAGAAATAAATACAAAGTTAAACATTACTAAACCTGAACCACAGGGCCTTGCTCCAGAGAAAAGGCTGGGGAATATAATTCACTGTGGGTCTTTGAGTACAACACAGTCTGGCAAAGACGTGGGCTTAGACTCATGTTTTCCACGAGGTGAAGTTTCTCATAAGGCTCAGGAGAGATTACTTTCAGGAGTACCTGCAATTCCAATAACGAGCTTTAAGGGTCTTCATAATAGCTGAAGCTCTCTCACCATTCCAGGAGGAAATGAATCTGCTCCGCTTCTCACACAAATAAAATTATTCTGAGGATCAGCTTGCGGTGATGTATAATTTTCTTCTTTTTATATGAGTGTGAGCATGGGTGAAATTTTCCTTCAGCTTTCCGACAGATTATACAAAAATATCCCAGCAATTTAGTCAATCTACTACTTTGAATCACCAGCATGTTTTTAGAGACATGGCGATTGGTCATTTCTGTAAAATTGTGTGCTCCTAGAATATATCTTCTCAAGGTGTCTCCAAAATGACTCATAAGCTGTTTGCAATGGTGCTAATTTTTAAATGGCATGCATAATCATTTAAAAGGTACACTTTTCATTACTCGTCTTATTTGATCCTTCCTGATTTCTTTTTTCATAGATATTATGGAAATAATCTTTTAAATTTTACATGAGGGTAAATTTCAAATGTACAAAGAAGTCCTTCCCCCTTTTTAAATTTTTTTTTTTATTTTAGTTGTTGTTCAAGTACAGTTTCTTTCCCCTTTTTTCAACAGTTATTACCTCAGGGTCAATCTCATTTCATCTCTACCCTTCTCCAGGATTATTTTAAAGTAAATCTCAGACATCATATCATTTAATTTATAATTATATGAGTATGTACCTATAAAGGATAAGAATGTTTTAAATATACATAGCTACAACATCCTTACCATACCTGAAAGAAAAGTTAATTTCAGGTAACTTGTTTGTAGAACTTTCAGAATCTAGAACTTTCAGAATCTAGAACTTTCAGAATCTAGTTTGTAGAACTTTCAGAAAAGTTAATTTCAGGTAACTTGTTTGTAGAACTTTCAGAATCTGTGATTTCAGAATCACAATTGGATACTGTGATATTCGATGTCTATTATATGTAAACTTGTGGAGTTAATGTTACATCCACCAGTTGCGAGAACAAACGTCAGAGACTTTCAGGGTTTCGAAGATGTTACTTTATTGGCCAAAGCTTTACCTGCGCAGGGGTGAACTCTCCCAACGTGTCCAGAGACACAGTGCTCCTTAGAGCTGCAAATGAGAGTCGCGCCGCTAACGCTCACAGCTAGGGTTTTTATGGAAGCTATTGGCAGCCGGACTGCATGTTCAGCGCACGGACAGTCCTGTGGTTGGCTGGACTACCCACGCTAGGCCTGTGCTTTCTTCAGCAATTGGTTGGAGAGGCTTGTGATCAGAAGGCTGGGGCAACTGGCCAGTTGGCTATCTGCTAGCTCGTTCTGTTCACCCTGCCTCTCTTATCTTCCTGGCGCACAAGTCTAAAGATTAGCATGGCTAGTGGTTTGGGCTTTCCTAAGCTAATTTTCTTAACACTAACTCCCTATGAATGTTTTCTTTGTTCTCTACAGTTAACATGTTATATTGACTGTCATATTTCTGGAAAAATGAAATTAGATTTAAAGATTCAGGTCCATCTTTTTGTGACAAGAGTATTTCTTGGGTGATAGGCATTTCTATCAGGAGATGCATGATGGCCTGTTGCCTTCCCGTGGTGTTAATAGGCGTTGATGACTTATTCTAGGGCCCATTACTTTGTGAGAAGTTGGATACTGTGATATTCAATGTCTATCATCTTCTCACTTAAAGGCAATTGGCATAATTTTATGAAAAATAACTTTTCTATCAATCATTTATTTGTACAGAGGTCTAGTTTTTATAGCAAAGCAGGAGTAAACTCTTATTGACTCACTTTTACCCAGGGAGGGGGTTGTTCAAATTGATCTCTGGGTTTTTGACATGACCCTAATGAACTCGCATATCACAAGATATTCATTTTTGTTTTTACAAGGTATTATTTTTGTTACCTGGTGTTACAATCTGTTCTTTCTGACTGCTCTTACTCACAACTTAATTAGCCATTTCTTCAAGGACACTTGATTTATTCCTTTTGGTAGACAATTTTATTCAGCTAAATCTATTCAGATGCAATCAATCCACATAGTGAACTCATTGCAAATTACTGCCATTTTTCTAGATCTTTTAAAGTAGACATTGCATTACCACAAACAATGGCTTACAACAACAGAAATTTATTCTCTTAAGTGTGGCGATCGGAAGTCAAAATGGTCCCAAAGGGCTTGTTTCTTTTGGAGGCCCAGGGGAGCATCTGGTCATTTGACTTTTCTAGCTTCTAAAGGCCGCAGGCTTTCCTTAGCTGCTGATTCCTTATTCCACATTCAAAGCCAGCAGCTTAACATCTTTCCGTCTCTCTCTTTCTTTCCTGTTTCTGCCATTTCATTGCCTTCTGTCTGACTTTAACTCTACTTCCTCCCTCTTATAAGGACAATTTGATTATATGGGGCCCACTAGGATAATCAGGATAATCTCCCTAAACCCAAATCCTTAACTTGATTACATCTGCAAAATCCCTTATGCCACCTAAATGAACATTTACAGGTTCCAGGTATTAGGAAGTTGACACCTTTGGGGAACTATTATTTAGGCTAGCACAGAAAGATCTAGGAATTTATTTTATTAATGGTAAATCACATCATGAGCTCACAGTGATATTTGCAATTCAAATGTAGGACCCCAAGGTTTTTTTTAATTTAATCTCTTCAACTTCACAACTATACTCTTTTCTTTCAGGATTAAATTTGCAGTTTCCAAAACAAAACACCATTACTCATTTGCTTCATAGTACAACATAAATATAATCACCTCACCATAACAATGTCAATAATACTTCCACCCACGTGCTCACTGAAACAGCTTGACTATGCTGTGCTTTTTCTTCTCAGCAATCCAGAAATCCAATAACAACATCATTTCTGAAAATAAATTTAAAAGAAAGTTAAAGCAAAACAATAATTTGAGTGTGCACAAACCATATTTTTGATATATGGTTTCCAGTTTTTTAGCTATTTTCTTGAAGTTTTTACAACTAACTCACTGGCAACTTATTCTTGTTTTGTTTCTAATGTTAAGAAAATTAAAACTATCTAAATGTTGAGAATTAATTGATTTAAATAAATCAATTAGGATAAAATACAATATAGTATTTATGTTATAATTTTATTTTTATAAGAGGTATATTTCTTTCAGCTAGATTAAAATGTAAAATAAGGGTTCAAAGACATTAAATCTCTCTATTTTATTATTTGAGATAAGGCTAATAACCTTGTAATTTTTGTCTGGAATTTCTTTGTGGGCTTTATTCTTATGGTTATTTATGCTCCTGCATTCTGGAAGCCTGATGTCCTCATTTTATAGTTGTTATGGTTATCCACCTTCTTCTGCTGATAGTTTGTTTATATGTGAAACTAAACCTGTTTCCTTGATTTCTTCCTCCACATAATCAGAAGAAAACTATTTCTCAATCATGTAAGTTCACTGCCTACCACTTTTTAGCAACTAATATTTTAACACCTGGCTTAGAAAGGCCTCTCTAGAACAGTTTTTTTGTTCTGATTGGTCAATACCACTTTATATGTGTTATTAAACACTCAGCTATTAGTCAGGCCAGAAAAATTGCCAGGAAAACTGTGGGATTGCCTGATGCAGCAGTGAGAAAAATCTTTATTTTGTTGATTGCATGACAATAAGTACAGCTCATTTAAAAAATAAGTTTGGTAGGGAAAGAAAACATGTTATTGATTTTACATTGGATTGTCTGCTCTCGGGCATTAGCTAATATATTTCTTGGAACAGTTATCTGAGATAAGCATGACCAAAACTCTCTCACAGGTGAGGAAATTGAAGCCTGGAGAAGTGAATCTTTCCAAGTTAACAGCACTAATAATTGGTGAGCTTGATTATGAAACACTAGTGTGATTCGAAAAGCCCATTTTTGACTTTATGTATATTTCCTTTTATTCAGTCACCTATGCTTTCTTTTCCATTCTTATCACTTCTACACATTTTTTTCTTTTGGTTATCTTTCATTTACACTAATGAGAGATCTAAATATTTTTTTTTTCTCCTTAACATTACTTTTAGGAAGACATGTATTAGAAAGGAATCTGGAAATATCGGATGTAAAGAGCAAGAAGTAAAACATTCTTTTTTTTAAATTTGCTCTTTCAAAGTAAACTTCCATAATGGTGGTTTTATTTTCATCTCCATAGTGACCTGCTCTTTGCAAAGAATAACAAGTTGACAACATTTTAAATAGCTGTATTGTGAGGCTTAGCAGCCATCAGTATAAAATATATGGCATGAAATGGACACCAAATATTTGCTAAATACTAGTTGTATCTGTTAATTCTTGATTCTGTGTGAAAAAAAAATGTGTTTCAAGTTCCCATTTTTCAGTATTTCCCATTGCACAGACTGCTAAATTTAAGTACTTTTCGTTGTAAGTTACTCTCTGCTAAAAATAAAGCAGTTCAAGTTATATTTTTATTGTTTATTCACAAAGTAAATGTATTTCAAAAATAAACAAATAAGCAAGTAAACTATCGCTGACTACAAAGCTTTCTCTTTGTTCCTTCAGTGTATAAAATTCTATCATCTGAAGGTCAAAAAGCTCATTTAGAAGGTACAAATACCAAATACAAGGCCGGGCAGTTGAAAATTAAAGCCACACACAAATCCAAGTGTGACATTTCAGATGTTAAATGGACTACAATTCATTTTAGATTGGATGGCCATTGTCAGTGCAGATCACTGTTTGATCTGCAATTTACGCTGAGATGAAGCAGAAGGAATTTTGCTGCCTTAGTTTCTTGACTTTTAACACAATGTTTCACATCTGACCTTTGGGCTTTCGCTGATAAGGCGGCTTCCTCCGAACAAAAATCTAAAAGCGTATTGTCAGACAGAAGTTATTTTTCAAAGTAGAATGATCCCAAATTGTGTTAAAAAAATACCATGTACCTTTTAAATGCCAACATATATCAAATATTGTTACCAGGGATATTTGAAGAATAGTAGGTAAATATAAAATATGAAAGACAGTAGTTAATTGTTTTAAGTTTAGTTACTTAAGAAAAATGTTTGATTTTCCTTGGGAGGTATATTTATTCCTTATCCCAGTAGTCCCTTTTCCTTGAAGTTTTATTGTCTGTATTATTTGTTGTCACAGGGGCATGCCTCTTTCTTTGTCATTGTAATTTCTATTCAGCCTCATTTATCTACACATTTACAGTGTTAGTACTTATTGTTTTTACAATCTCCTCTGCAACCTCTGACTCTCAACAAAGGTTACATACGAGCTTCTGTATCTTTTTTAGGCTTTTTCTTCAAAGATTTCCAAATTGATGATGATAGGAAGACAGGAAAAAAAACATTTCCTTCTATTTGACAACTTTAAAAATAATTACAACTAACTAATATCCTCATATACGAGTGAGAGGTGTTTGGGTTTTCAAAACCTTTTGTAAGTTTTTATTGTTGGTGACGATATATTTAACCCCTGTGGTATTACTTTTTGACTAATATCTCTTTTTGTTCTGCATACTTACATTTTTATAGGTTCTGGTAGTAGGTAGGACTTGCGTCTTTCTTCCAGGTTAGAACTATGTCGTCATCGTGTGACGTGAGCCATCCTGCGCTTGCTCTTTGTGTGCCCTGCCGTTATTTTATAGGCAGTTTCTTCTAACTGCATGGTTGGTTTTTCTTTTCATTCCTTCCTTATCTGTTGAGATGTATTTTGCCTCGGAATTAGCATGTGCTTC